>WAAE01012033.1:0-38644 GCA_013400495.1 Nicator chloris | reverse complement strand
CCCACTAAGGCAGAGCATCCTGCTACGGGAAGAAACAAACTCTTTAACTGAAACGTAATATATTTTCTTCATCAACAACTTTTTTTTTCCATTTTCAGCAGTCAATGAATGTAGAACACCTGTATGTAGGGAGCATCATACTCTTGGTGACAATACAAAAGATAAAACTCTGCCAATGTACACTCTACCAGAGGAAAGGGGCAAATTTGTTTATCAGAGACAGCATATTTAAATGTAAAAATATGCAAAGCATGTACATGTAAAGTAGGGTTCAAAACAATGCAAGACATTTTTTATTGTCTTCTCTTGAAGACTTTAAGATTTGGCTGTTTCCAATTTTGTCAGAGGCAGATAAATAGTAAGACTGGAACATTTTAAGTGAGGTGTCTCAGTAACCTCATGCAGCTACTTCTCTTATACTTGGTTTGTGCAGCTTAGACATGCATGGAACTGAAAATGGTAGCTGTCTCTTCAGGCCCCCTTTTCCCTGATATCTAAAACACTGAGCTCCTTACCACTAATTAAGGGAGTAGCATTTTTATTTAGTCACTACTATCTATTTAGAAAAGCAAACTAATGTTAGAGAAACTGCCTCCATTAGGTTGTGCTTTCTAACTGGCCTGCCTGCATGTTTTCCCCTTGGCTCTCTATCTCTGTCCTACTTATTCTCAGTGGGTTATTTCAGATAAGATTATAAACCCTTAAAGAATTTATCTTCATTTCTACAACACATCTACTACAATGAATCTCTGACCCTAACTACAGCTGTTTATTATTATTTATAAATAAAACAATAGCTTTAAGTTTATGAATTGAGTTTAAGTTAAGCAGCTTAGCACTCTATCTGTATAGATCATCTTTTTAGTTTCACTCATTTTTCATAATCCTTACAGCAAGTCTTACAGCATGTGGGAGCAAAGTTAAAAAAGAAGAAAAATTAATGAAAGAAACCTCACCTGAGTTATCCTAAGTTGGCATTTATTATTATGATAGTTACTTGTGGTTAAAAAGAGCTGTCTGTAAAAAGAAAGCTTAGTGTTACTGTAAGTTGGTTTATGAATGCAAAATTCTAACTTACTAGTATTTGGATCTTGTGTGCTGAAGGAAATACTCTGCACCTCAAAGCTGACAGTGTCTGGCCCTAGGTCTGAATCACACTCCTGTGTTGTGGCATATGACAACTTCATGCCATTCACTTTGGGGGTTTTTTAAACACCATACCTCCAAAATACATTTTAAGTTTTCTTTAAGATTGTCTCATAATTTTCACATTCATATCAGAATTTTGTACCCTAGACACTAAAAATGATACTCGAAAATGCATAAACAAGGAAAACCTTGTTCAAATCATTATTTCATATGAATGATTTAATAGAAATATATGTATTTGACATTAAAAAATTAAAATTTACATTGAATAAGTAATACAATATGTTCTTTTGATCTGAGTTAAAAAAACCAAACCAAACCAAAACCAGAAGACTCAGAAATAATGGCTTTAAGGTGGAATGACCGGATGTCTCCCCATAAGAATATTTCACTAGGCTTGCTATTTTTGAGAGGCAAACAATTAACAGCACATAAAGAGTTTCATTTTCTTGCTGCACCACCTTATCTCCAAGTGCCAATGGTATCCATATCTACTTTGAGCTTGTCTGAAAAGCTATATACCGAATTCTTTCTAAATGATAAAATGTCACTTATCATGGCTTGGAACACTGCTAACAAACAAATGTGTAACAGTTCTTTCTCATACATCTCTCAGCCTTTGTGAGCTGCTGAATGCACAGGAAGATAAATGCTAGAAAGAGGAGCTGGAATTTACAACCCTTAAAATATTAATTACGAGAAAGAATGCTAAATCAGCCATTGAAACTGTTGTTTTCCGTTTCTGTGCAGCCTGTTTCTCAGCCTTGCAAATTTGGAAGTTCATCCATGCTCTTGTTAGAAAGCTGCAGACATGCTATTGACAACTGCTTTTTGAGTTCCTACCAAGAATTCCACAGTGCACTTTTGTGACATCCTCTGCAACACATGGAACTTAGGGAAGATAAATCATAATAAAGAACTTTATTTCCCACATGCATTTTTCTCCTGTACTGTTGTCTTTTCCTCTTTAGGACAGTTTACTTGCTGTAGGAAGTGTAGTTGTATTCGAGTGTCACATAAACCATATAAAGGATATTCTATTTCATGATAAAAATTCAAAATCGGTAATTTGTTGGAAAAATCTTATCATTTATTAGCTATTACTTCATTGTGATAATTTCTAAGCAATTCTGATCTAAAATATGTCTTTTAATTCAGAATATAGTAATAAGCATGCAAAACATTCTAACAAATCACACTTAGCAAAATCTTTGTGGTTTATTAAGCCATAGTCTTAAGACTAACAGTCTTTGTGGCTAACTCACATTTGGGAGTATTGTTTCTGTGATCCCCACCCCTTCTACCATTCAAATTACTACAGGCAATATTTAGGTGTGTGTGTGCAGGAGGATTTTCTTGAGGATTAAAGCATTATGAAATTCTAAAAAAATACTCCAGCATAATTAGCAGTTCTATTTACCCATATTACAGACACTTTATTTTTTAAAGTTCATTAAAAAGTTAATTTTGTCTGCTCTCTGTAATAAAATATTTATAATTTACCTTATCAGTAAAATATTTTCCCTTCACAGATAATTGGTGCAACATTGAGAGCTTATTGATGGTGACCATAGGGTTGAGCACATATGGGTAAGGATCAGAGAAGTCTAACAAGGCAAGCATCATGGTGGGAGTCTGTTCAGACCACCCAGACAGGATAAAGAGGAAGATGACATTTTCTATTAGCAGCTGGAACCACTAGGCCTTGTTCTCGTGGGAGATCACAACTTACCAGATGTCTGCTGGAAATACACTTTGGCAGAGAGGAGAGAGTCTAGAAGGTTTCTGGAGCATGTGGAAGAGAGCTAGCTGACACAGCTGGTGAGGGAACCAACTGGGCAAGGTTCCCACTGGACCTGCTGTTTGTCAACAGAAAAGACTGGAGGGAGACATGGTGATTGGGGGCTGTGCTGGGCATGGAATCAGATACAGCTTTTGATCTTTGGAGAAGGGACTCAGCAGAACTGTCACCTTGGGCTGCCAGGGGACAGACTTTGGTCTGTTTAGGGCACTGGTTGACAGCATGCCTTGGGAGGTAGTCCTGAAGAGCAAAGGAGGCCAGGAAGGCTGGGCCCACTCAAGAAGGAAATCTTACAGGCACAGGATCACGCCATTCCCACGTGCAGAAAGACAAGCCAGTCGGGAAGGTCAGGCTGGCAGAACAGAGAGCTTTAGCTGGAACCTGGGGGAAGAAAGGAGAGCTTATACTCTTTGGAAGAAGGGGCAGGTAACCCAGGAAGACTACAAGAATGTCAAGAGGTTATGCAGGGAAAAGAAGAAATGAGCTGCTACCTGTTCAGGATAACAGTGTATGAGATTTTAGAAGGAAAAAAAGATTTTTTTAAAAATAGCCAAATGACAATCAAATTTGCTTATAAACCACACTAATGAGAATAATATAAAAATTATATTAGACAAATCAAATACGGACAAAAATATGTCATTTTTCAAATGTAACATTAATCAGGATTTTATGGCTAGAACTTCCAATTTTTATTAAATGTTTCAAGTACTCTTACAGCAAGAGGTCATTTTGATTTCAGCTGGATAATCAGGCAGAAATAATCTTTAAGCATTCTCTTGTCATAATAATATGCAGGCCTATTAAGTCAGAAACGCTATTTTCTCATTGAAATTTATTCCATTTCCTGAAATGCTGTTCTTCTCTTCCTTGTTTTCCTTCTGTTTTCTTACATTTATAAACATCAGTTTGTTTTTTCTACAGTCAGTTTCTCATTTGCAGAACAAGAACGGTTGTCCATACTTTGCCCATTGTGCGATTTCTGCCTATTTCTTAGATATGTAAAATGAAGATAAATTGTCCCCATTTCAGAATGGCTTGTTTTAAGAGCTTAGCTGCCTTTTGTTAGAAACTTAACTTTTGTTTATTAATTATTAATAAAATTCTGTAAGCAGCCTACAAATTATGAATGGGATCAATAAACATTTACAGGCATTTTAGGAGAAAAGAACTTCACCTTATGAGAGAAAAACTTTGGGAGATTACTTGTAGCCTCTATTAGCCAGGGAGTACAAAGTGATCCAGCCTAGAGCACTGATAAATGATGATTTTCGATGGTATTTTTACTAAAAAGTTAACACTTTAAAAGTTTATGGCAAGTAAGATTGCTGAGCATATCAGGATACAGTTTATCCTTAATACATTCATGGAGGCCACTTGAAGGACACTTTCAGAGCATGGGCCTGTGTACATAATACAGCCTTTTATTATTGACAGTGTCCAGAGCACTGCAGGTATTTTTACAGTACATTATTTTTTAGAACCAATAAATTACTCATCTGAACTATCCAAGTATAAACATGATG
The DNA here is from genome assembly GCA_013400495.1 of Nicator chloris. Lineage (NCBI taxonomy): Eukaryota > Metazoa > Chordata > Aves > Passeriformes > Pycnonotidae > Nicator > Nicator chloris. Next base: position 34,168 of record WAAE01012033.1, on the reverse strand, counting down.
ACTTTTTTTCAGGCTTGACTATGATACTATTACAGTGAATTATGGATTTCAGTGGTTATCTGGTTTTGATGCATTGCAATAAATCATGATCATTTATGATTGGTTCTGAACTTCATACACTTTTTCTTCGTATGGTCTGTCCTACACTTGTAAGTTTCCTCAGAGTCATACTTTTGAAGATATCAGAGAGTTTCAATATAGCATTAGACTGATTTAAAATTCTTTTAATAAATTTAAACATATTTTCAGACCTCTCAAGAGAAATCCTCAAGAAAAAACAGAAATTACCATAAAGTTAATCTCAAAGATCCAGCTAGGTCAGAAATAGATGCTGAACAGCAAATGCCTGTTCTTCTTAGCTACACATTAGCCCTTATTCTTTAATATTCTGTCATATAATAGGAATGCTCCTCTATATTGTCTTTAGCCTTAACTTCCCTTACCTTTGTAATCTTGACCACTTGCCCCTGAAACCAAGCAAAGGATGACTCTGACCAGCACGGAGCAGAACAACATCAGTCCTGCTCTGCACCAATCTCAGCTGGGAGTCAGGACCAGTATGAGGAAGATAAGCACGTGCAGAACTCACATCCATTTGAGCTGCAATGTAGAAATTTCAAAGATAATTTTCTACCTGGAGCATATTTCCTGTCAGCACAGGAAAAGTACCAGCACAATTAAGCACGTTCTGACACATTCCACTGATGAATGCCTAGCACAAAACCACCAAGAAAACAAAACATACTGGAAGGAAAACTTAACCAAGCAGACCCCAATCTCAGCAGAAAGACAGTCAATATGACCACTGCCTCCAACCTGCAACTGATGCATGACTGCAGTGTTTGTTATGTTAAACCATCTGGCTGCAGGGAATAAGCTCGACTGAGAGGCAGAGAAGGCTGTGAGCTTCTACTTCCTAGTCAGCCTGGTGTTTGCTCCTTCCCAGCTGGAACACGAGACTCGCCAGAGACCCAGCTGTGACATATCAGACGTGGGCTAAGAAGCCAAGTCAAACACACTCAGTGGGAGTGGATGAATCTACTGTAATTATTGGCATACTATGCAGCCTTTCACCTGTGTAGTCTTGGAGTCTGTCCATGGTTCAACACTCCTAGGTTCAAGCCTGAGGAATTTAGTGTTTCTTTTAAAGTTGTAAGTGCCTGAACAGTTATTGAACAGTTTAGGTAGGGTTTAGATTATTCTATGGTATTTTCTCTTACAGAATCTGCAAAATCTAATTTTACCAGCTTGTGTAGAACCAGGCTGGACCATTCTTTAACTGATAGTTTTTCACTGTGTTTCCTTAATGTGGATTAATTCTGCCTCTATCTATTTTGACAGTCTCCAGGATTTAACTCTGCATTGTCAGGCAGATATACCAAGAAGATGATTAGAAATGTTTGTGATATTTATAAAGAATAACATGCATTTTTTTATCCTCCTCATGATGCCATCACCCTTGTTGCAATTACTTGTCATAAACTGATGGGTTTGCAAAGAATTAAATTTTAAAAAAAATCCAAATCTAGAAAGGTGTTTGTCTTCCAAATTTAATTTAAAAAATCTTGCAAAACAGTTTACAGCGCCCCTATTTCTTCATCCATAAACAATAAACACTGCAACTATTTCCCCAAAGTAGCACTCAAGCATATGACTTGCTTTAGCTCATTATTTTGTTAGATCAAATGTTTAAAGCTGATAATAATCTACTGTCAATAATTTCTTAGGAAGTGGAGATTTTATAGTATGGTTTGTATTTCCAAGACCTCAGTTTTTCAGGATGAGCCTTCCTAACGTTTGTTGCCAAATAGGACAGCATCTGTACCTCTAACAGACTCCAACATATATTTCCATCAAAAATTGCTGGAAAGGTATCATGTGAGATCCAGTATGTGTTAAGAAAAGAGATGATTTTTTTTTTAATCATTCTGTTGGCACTTGCAAAATATAACACATGTAAATAATAATACTCCCTTTGGAAGAAAACTTGTAGATTATTTCAGTTTTTGGCAACTATTGCAATACCTCAAATGAGAGTTTAGTACGAGAAATGCTCACAACCATGACCTCTCACTTCACACAGTTCTAGAAGATGTTTGCTACCTACTGAATACAGATAATGAGATTTGTATAGCATATACCGTTTCAATGCTGCTTTGAACTTTTTGCATGCTCTTGTTTGCTAGCAGGTAGCCCAAGGAATGTGAGTGTGCCAGGTCAACTCCATCTCCAGCTGCTGCATGCTTTTACCAGCTTTTTCTCTGACTGGAAATTAAAAATTTAAAAAGAAATCAACATCTTAATCCCACTGGAGGCTATAGAATGCATTGTGATGTTCACATAGTTGTGGCACACATGCAAACAAATTAAATAATCCATGAATAAATTAATTACAGGGTCAACATACCTTAAGGTTAGTAAGGGCCCTCTGTGGTACTAGCGATTCATATTGAGAGCCAGGGCCAAGATTTTATCCCCTTTATGTGCCTGCACAAACTAATGCATGTCTGAAAGGTTGTTTTTCCTACAGTTATAAAAGGTTTGCTCTGGCTTTTGGAAAAATGTCAAAACCTGAAAGGACACCTAGCAGAGAAACACAAACCTGAGCCAGAACAGGAGCAGACTTACATTCTAAGGATCTGTTGGATGTCAATTCAAGTCTGTAATGTATGACCAGTTCTTCAGTGGGCCAGGCTGATTTCAGAAATATGTATACCTTCTCAGTCGTGCCTGATGTGAAGGCTTATTTTTTTCAGTCTTCTGCCTAAAGGTAAGCTCGTTTTGTGTGCAGTAAAAAGATTATATCACTTATATCCTGGAAAAGATAAGGTGAAAAATATACAGTATGGTATAGATAATAAAATCTACTATTTTGTGATGCTTTTACATATTTGTAAAAGGCATGAGTGATACTATTTATATATTATACATATGCATTACATTTGTATAAAAGGTTTATACCTGAACAAGCTCTAAACAATATTCCAGAAATGTAGATATAATAAAAAAAAACTTTATTAAACCTCTAGAAGGAGTTTAAAAGAAATTTGAAAACTCAGGCATTGCAGAACACATTAATTCCAGGTGTTAAAGTCATAGCCTTGAGTTTCTGGGTGAAGTCTTCCCAACTCACTAGTCCATACCTGTCACTACACAGACAAACAGCTTCTTCATGATATATTCTGAAGTGCTAAAGCTAAGAATAAATATATATACTCTTTTCAAACTTTTATGGCTTAGAGTTTCTTGATTAGTTTATACTCAGCTCTCTTAGTGGCTTCCATGGAAATAAGTCCAAGTAGGGTGAGTAAAGACCAGGTAACAATTTCAGAATAATTATCAGCCCTCAATACTGAATGGCAACGATACATTATGAACAAAAGGACATGTCCCTCCTCCCTGAGTCCTTTAGTGGCTCATGAAATCAAAAATATTTTGCAAATGAGCAGAGAACAATAGGTGCAAGCAGAGGCAGAAATATCAAAGAAGTACTGTATTAGAAAGCTAGGGACACATTGCAGCATGCCAGCAGCACAGGAAGTGAAGTTACGTAATTCTGCTTACTTTCTGTTACCAATAGCAAGCTGTATCAGAACATGATTCTGCCTTCAAGCTATTCTTCATAAGCAGAAAACATTTCAAGAACTTTTGTGTTCTTTTTATACCAACGACAGACAAAATCCTAGAGATACTGGAGACACTGAATTCTCTGAATTCTCATTATCTCCCTACCTTTAACACTTTGCACACATCTTCATACAGGAAGAAACAGTAATGGCTTCCACATTTGCAGCCTTTTTCTTCAAGAAAAAAGCATGTATAAAAGCTCCTCATACAGTAAGTAAAGATGTATGATCCTACATTAGATCTCAATCATTTACTAGATTTTTGTTTTATTTCTTTTACTTCCATACCATGCATCCACTGTGTGCAACTAACCATATATTTTAGTTGACAGCTGCTGTATTTAGTAAAACTTGCTTGTGATTCATTATTCATATTCTTAAACACAGAGATAAATTCCAACGAAGCTCAAAGATTCATCTGAATAGCTGCCGAAACATTTCATAGTATGGGAGTGTGTTGAACATGTTTAGAAAAATTGGATTCTATTATAATGCTCTTAAAAAGACTTCTAAGAATTACTTATGCAACACTGTCATACAACCATTATCTTCAGAGGAAACGTTAAAGGCCAATGTATGACAGCTTAAACTGATTTGCTGCAGTATCTGACTAAAAAAACCCCACAGAGGACTGGCAAGATATTCTAGAACCTGAAATTGTAAGAAGCACCTTATCAATCCAAATTAGAAAGTGATGGGGAAGGAACCCCTGTGAAAAAAAAAGCTCTCTGTATTCAGTGTTGACAGCATGAAGTGGTGCAAAAAATTTTATATCATTGTTTTGCCTGTTTTGTCTTTTTCAAGGCTTTTCTGTGTATGAAATATCTGTCTGTAGCCAGTAATTTCTGTGTGTGGAAGCTCTCTGTACGTACCATGTATGTACCATGTATGTACAGAGTGGTGTCTCACGATTCTGCCAATGGAAGCCTCTAGAGAATTATGATTCTGTTCATGTTTCCATGTTTATCATGCTTAAAGGATAAGAATTTTAAGATCTCTGTAAAGGACTGCAGACATTTTTTAACATTCATAGGCATTAGGTTTATAATATGCTCAATAATTTCTTCAATACCCATGATAATCTCTGTGTGTGCTCTCCAAACATGCATGTCTGACCTCACTTACAAATATAAAAGTTTTATCTTCTGTCATCATAAATATGGATGAGCATATGACTCAGTTCAATCTTTGAACAAATGTCTTCATTATTGCTTCCTGCATCTGTGGATGAATCATGGCCCTCAGTCTTCGTTTACATTGGACAGTGAAGACTGGGAATAGCATTAAGCCTGGTTAATGGTCTAAGAATAAGGAAAGACTTAACTTTTGCAACATCATGGATTTGAAATTTGCTGAATTGTTACTTTGAAGAGGGTAAGGAAACATCAGCAATGTGTTCAATGACAGCCTCCAAGCTTACAGCACAAGAAATCACAATATCCATTTTATACAGATTTCTGTATCTAGGCAGTTTTAATAGTATTACCTGATACTTACATATAACAAAATAGCAATGATAAATGATTTAATATTTGTCTTTTTAATGTTATTGGCATGACACAACCATGCAACTCAAGACAAATTCTTCTTTAGCTACTTCAGTAACTTCATACTTGGAATTCTATGTCATTTACAAATTACTTTGGAAATATTTCAATTTGAAAGTTTTATGGGCAGACTGGGTTTGGTCCAGTCAAACTTCTGAAGTTTGACCTGCTAGTGCAGATTTTCAGCACTCTATGAATCCAGTCTTTATCAAGATGTTACCCAGCTGTAACTGTATGAGAAGTATTTGTATATGTAATTATACATGCCTATGTATAATGGTATTTCTGTTATAAGCACACATCAGCAGAAGAGTTAAAATGTTTCTAAACACTTCACAGAGAATTGTATTCTTTGTCTATTGGAAATCTATTCCGTGTGATTTCCTTAGTGCTACTCACTCCCTGTTTCCTCTTAAATAACTGTCCCCTGCCTGTAGTGCAAGAAAAGTATTTTAATTGAGTTTAAAATGCATCTGTTGGCTGATAACCTCAATTCCCAGATACATGGTCTAAAGAAGCACTGTCAGGTGAATACTTGTACTGTCAAAACCAGTTTTATGCTGCTTGAGATCCCATCTTTCAGATTAAAAAAAAAAAGTAAAATAAATCTATGATTCACATGGATTCACGAATGAAACAACTTTGAATTACTTTGGAAATCATTCTGTTTATAATCAATTGAAAGTTCAGTGTACAGAGCAATGCTGCAAAACCCACTCTCCAAGATCAATATATTACGATTAATCAGCATAGATCACATGCTTCAGAGAACGGAACATACTTCAAGTAAGATGAGGTCGGTCAAGTAATGATGAAATTGTAGGTGGATAATAGTATCTAGGTATTTTGGAACAAAACTTTTATTTATATTGTTAAAAGGTGCACAGAGTCATTAATCTGCACTAGCTCTGGGTTATTGCAATACTTGTTCCATTATCAGAAAAGGGGATTTTTGCCAATCATCTCTAATGTCACAAGTGACAATTCATTGTCTATCTCCAGACAATTTAATTATGAACATACCTTGAATTTAATAGTTATAAGATGAATTAATAATCATAGACTAATCATAATTATTTCTAAATAATTCTCATTTAAATTAAAACTTCATTAAACTGACATAGATGGGCACTTTGTGTAAAGTACTTTTGCTTAATAATGAATCGAATCCTTTGATTTTGAGAAAGACTCAACAGTTATCTCAAAAATTACATGTTTCCTTGTACAGAACATGTTATCAAAAACAAATTGTCAGCAATGTGGTAGGCATTAATAACCTCAAGTAGATATTTACAGAAAAGGTACTTGTGATTTTTCCAGGAAAAAAACGCACATATTTGAGAGAGGAGAATGGAAAACAGAAAAAAATCTAGATTGTCTTTGGTCTTTAGGGATACTATTTAAAAAGTCTATGTTTAAACAGTATCCCTAACATAAGGACAATCATTAAAGGCACATCATTAAAAAACATTTTTGATATTACATTATGTTATGCTTAATTACTTTGCCCTACATTATGTTACATGCTTACCATGCCCCATAGAGCAGCATTTATTTGTTTAAGCTTGAGAAAAATGCAGAACCTTTAAACTAAAGGAGCTATCAAAAATACATATGTTTCGTTGGCATAGGTATATTTCTTAATGGAAGTGTCTACTCACATAAACAGCTGTAGCAGTGAAAAAACTATTACAGAGAGAGCTACTAGTCAAACAAATAATTCAGCAATCAAAACATCTAAGCATGTTGAAGGGCAACTGATGATTTCTGGAACTAGGTAGGAAAATGTATAGCTAGATTATGTTGGTTTAGAAACTAAATTGCCTGAAGAATTTCTGGAAGGTCTCTAATGAGCAAGACAGTATTGCATGCTCTTTGATTTAATTCAAGCAGGCAGAAGTAGCTATCTCTAAGTGTTTATAGAGGATATTATTACTATTTACTCTGGAGACAGACTGAAAGTACAAGGATCAATTCTGTATTGATGTATTCAAAGGATGTCTAGTAACTACCCTTTCTTTCAATTTCAACATAATTATTTGCTCCTGTTGAGAATAGTATTTCTCTTAATCTTATCATGAAGCTTGGTCTAAGCATGAGATTATAAATCTGGTTGGACGTGATTTAGGAATTATAATGTCTTTCCTAAATTCACAGAAGGAAAAGTTTATCTTAAGCAGAAGCCTTCAGAGGGAGTAGATTATGGGCAGGGAATGTCTTTTCCTGTTTCTGAGAATTTCTGGAGGTAAAAAGAAATCCTCTAAAATTCAAACTGAAAAATCCAAGAAATATTTCAATAAGAATAGTAAAATTAAGGACCCCTTTACATAAAATACTCTTTTAATAAATTTGAATCTCAATGTATAAATTCTGGACAGTTACCACAAAATATACAATATAGAATAGATCTTAAAATATTAACTTTTCTCTAGGTTCTGTGCTTTTAAGACACATTGGATGTACTTTGAACTTATACTTAAATCACTAATAATAAAAGTAAAAAATAATGGTAACTGGGAAATGAGAATGGATTGAAGATTGGAAAGGTCCAGATAAAATGATAGTGATTAATTATTTCTCCTTTCCAAACTGGTAATTCTCTCTCTTTTTCTAAAAGCACTGTTGCCTGAATGAGAGCCTTTGTTCATAGAGTTGCAGAATGGTTAAGTTTGGGAGGGTTTTCTGGAGGTCATCTGGTCAAACTCCTTTCTCAAGCCACCCAGAACTAGATACTCAGAACCATGTCCAGATGCTCTTACAGACTCTCCAGGGATGGAGACTCCAGTCTCTCAACCCAGTGCTAGTGCTCTGTCATCCTTAAAGACTCATTCTTGAAGTTCTTTCTGTGTTTCAGTCTGTGTCCATTGCACCTGACACTGTCTCTGAGCACCACTGAAAAGGGCCTAGCTCTGTTCTTTCTCAACCTTCCCTTCAGGTATTTATACATACTGAGATTCCTCCAAGCCTTCTCTTCTCCATGATGAACAGCCCTAATTCTCTCAGCCTTTCCTCATGGGTTAGATACTCCAGGAACTTTTTTAGTGGGACTTCACTGGATTTTTGTCTGATAATGTCCCTTTTTTTCTGGAGAGCCCAGAACCGGATGCAGTAGACCAGGTGCAGAGTTATTGATAGCTATTTCACTTTCACATGCTCCAGGAAGAGAATATATCTGACAGAAGTTTCCGACTTTCTTCCATTAACAGCTCATCCAACAACCACCGGTTTGTACCATCTCACCTTCTTTCTGTTCAGAAATGAAATAGACATCAAGCAGTGGGACAGGAGAGGTGAAGCATTCGGTGTTAGGAATGTATGTTAGGCAATTCCAGAGCTGGTACATCAGTAGTCTCATCACCTGCCTGACCAGCACAGCAAATCTTGCATTGCCCTGTGCTGCTGAGCCTGGCTGACTGCACAACTGGATCTGAAAACATTTCATAGTTGTACAGGTCACAAAGATATTTTCATAGTCTATTACATTGACCTGAACAAAATTTAGAGGTATACTGATGGAAGCAGTTGAGACTAATCCTTTAAAATTGGAAAGGTGTAAGTACCTTTGGTTTACTATGACAAGGAAGCAAAGATTTTCTTCCATGTTAATGAGAAAGATGAAAAAAAGAATTTGAATCAATGGAAATTTGTCAGGAATAAGGAACATAAAATCCTCCATAGAGGCCCTGTTCCTGCTTGCAATCATGCAAAACAATTAATTCAGAAACTTATTTCTTTTTAGGGTTAAACATCTTAGGTTTTTTACACCTGGAAGATAATAGTAGAATAATTTTCAACTTATTTATCATTAGCTTTAGCTACTGCTTCATAGAAAGAAACTCAAAGATTTCCTCAACTTAAAGAGCTAGCTTGTCACCAAAAATTCCTACGCTACACTTTGTGAATCTAGTTGCTATATAAGTTAGATTTCTGTTCTTCTTATCAACCTAGCAACATCTATTGCAAATTTAACTCATCTTTCTTGATCATCAGTGATCACAATTTATACATGATATTGAAATTAACAGAAATAGACAGGTCTGAAACTGGAATGTTTGGAGGAGAAATTCTGAATAAAGCTCTTAGTATACATAAGAACAGATCAATTATTTTGAAAAATCTGAGGCACCAGCTTTTACAATAAAAGGATTGCATCATTAATTGTTCTCTCTTCAGCTACAGAGAGCATATGGAATAACTGGCTAAGACCTATGCAATTTCTGAGAGGCAAATTAGGTGGCAGAAGGGTATCAAAGGAAGATCATGATTGTAGTAAAACCAGCTTCTATAAGTTTGGTTGTGCAGAAGTGTATCAGATGATCCCAAGAATGGTGAGGACATTGGCACAGGATGGCACGAAGTCTGTCAATAGCTCTTAACGAGCTCAGCACAGGTGCTGTTAAGTTGCATATTGTTGTAGTTAAAAAAAAAAAAAAGATACGTAAAACTATTTAACTTTTTGACATTCAAGCTGGTAAAGATGATTAAATATAATGTAGCAATAGCTATAGGGCATGTAGAGATCAGAAAAAGATGAAAGAGGCATGGTGCGATAACCCAACAGTGCGTCAGCAGTAATGGCAGAGCAGTAATAGTCTACATATTCTTCATGCAGCTCCCATGCTGCTCAAAATCCTCTGTCATGGACTAGATTAATGAAACTAAGAACTTTATGAAGGTAGCACTGTGCTGCTAAAAAGTGTTAACTATCTAATCTTTCTGTGAAACTAATGCTACATTTTCACACTGTAAATTCTTTCGTAGAATTCTTCATTTTCTGTGTACCTAGAGACCTTGATTATTATAAATTATTTGTGCTCTATATCTGGTAATTTTGTTTAAACACAACTACTTATTCTTCTGTAAGTTGACACAGAAAAAAACACATACAAAACAAAGCAAAACAAAACAAAACAAAACCAAAAGAAAACCACACAAAAAGAAAAGACACGGAGGGCTGGATTCTGACAGCTTTTTCCCTTCCATCTAGAAAGTTGCACCCTATTTCCGTGAAATGGCTTCAATTTTCTGAATATCTATTTCTTTCTTGGAATTTCTTGAAATTTCTTTCTTGAAATGAAAACAGAGTTTCCTGCTGGATTACTTGAAAACATTCTCCCTATCTTTTTTTTTTTTACAACCTTTGCTAGAAAAGAACTTGCTCATGAAAGTTTAGTGGATGGTATACATGAATTTTCTAGATTTCTTAAAAATTAACCATATAATGTTGAAACATAATTAAATCTATTATGCCATTGTGTTGAACAGGAAACATTTCATAAATCTCTTAAAAGCCCTGTAATACCTGCTCAAAATCTGTATATGTTCATAGACTATACCATGAGCACTTCCTACAACAACCGTGAAATTACTAGTGTGAAGGCACTCAAGAATCCAAGTTTTGCAGTCCTGGCTATAAATTCTTGTCATATTAAATCTTACTAAATACAGAAGACATTTAAGGGATTGACCTTAAGAATAAAAATAGAGAGCCAGAATTGTCTTCCGTGAAGAACTGTATGTCAGCATTTTGTTTTCACTTAATTCCCTCCTAGAGTCAGCATCTTTTCAACCATTTTTTTATGGAGATCATATCTGATAGAAGATTCTTCATTTAATGTGCTCTGTCCAGCCTTCTCTATTCCAGTATTTGACTTTCCTATAAAAGCCCTGTTTACATACGTATTTTCCTAGGGAAACAAGTATCTTGGTGCTTTATGATGGTTCACATGTATTGTACCTTACTGGCAACTTAGCAAGAGATGCAGGAAGAATTATGTTTTATGGAACTTTGAAGCCCTGAAGGGATTGCTGTCTTCTACTAATTTGTCTGTGACTCCTTACCACATATTCTTTCCTACATAATATCATCTTTTTTTCAGCACCTAACAGTACTTTCTATGAAAGTGCTTTATTTTGTCAAGAAATGTAAGCGCTACCTTCCACAGTGCTACTGGAGCAAGAGAGACTGTCTTGTAGTTTCTGCCTTACAACTCTATGAAATTCAGCATGATAAACATAAATTACCGAATGTTTCATTCAGATTTTAGATACAATGCATATTTCAGGTTCAAAAATATTTGGTAAACAGATTCTGGAAAAGTATTCTCAGAATTTCTTCTCAAAAGCAAAAGCCCCTAAGGAAAAATCTGTTGTAATTGTGTCGTGATTTAGCAGCAAAATTCCTCAATACAACGCCCCCGCTGAGACTTTCGCAAACCAGACTCCACTCACGCACTCTCCCTCCTTCCTCTCTACCTTCCCACTGCAGGGGTGGAGTGGAGAATCCGAGGCACAAAAGTGAAAATCACAGTTTGAGATAACATTCTACTGGAAACAGCAATGAGATAAGAAAACAAACAGTAACAACAACCACATTACTAGCAAAAGTTATGAGACAAAGGAGTGATTTACACAGAAAGTAAAACAGTACTGGGTGGTTTTGCCCACCACGATTTCTGCCCTGACCAAAAATTAGACTCCCTTACTCCCAGCCCTGGCAAGTGAGGTGAGGTGGTAGTGAATAACATCAGGGTCTGTCTGTGCCTGCTTGGCACAGTGCACTGCAGCCCAGAACTCCTAGGCTGAGGTGATCCAGAGCAGGGTCTGCCTCCCCAGGAGCTGGCACTACAGGAACGCACCCCTGTGCCTGGATACTTTAAAAATAACACCTCTGTCCTGATTGGGACTGGGACAAACGAGTAACTGACTTTCAGCCTGCACTTAGGAATTTTGAGACTGATAAAAACAGATACACAGGAAGAAGTGTGTTGAAGGTTGAGATGAGTTTTAGGCTCAAGAATATATACAAGGATTTTCTTTACTAAGTTATTAAGAAAACGTATCCTTCCAAACATTACCACTTTTATACTAGCACATAAGCTTTTTTTTTTTCTGAGAAGTTACAAAATAAGTCAATTATTTATTCTGAGTTATTGTAATTTTAAGATATTCACATATTATTTGGAATAATTCTTCAGTCCCTACTGATCTTTATAATAGAATAACACCAGCATTCAAAATGAATGCTTACTGAAAGTCTGTGCTATGACAACATCTCTCTCCCACCTCCTCTCCTCCCCTGACCTTCCCCATCTCTCTGTATTTATAGTGTAATTACTACTAATTCAAGCTTTATTCTGAGTGAAAATTTTAGACATCAAACTGTGAAAGAAAAGAAAATTTTTTATTGTTTTTCCAGTATTGATCAATAAAACCAGGTTAGGAATTCACAGAGATTCTCTCTTTCTTTCTTACAAGAACAATTATTTAAAATTAGTTGGAAACAAAGTTATGATGTTTAGCTGAGACTGGAACCTGAGCTTCTGGAGTTATCAGTATTTTACATTGGTTCATTTTTGCATTTTGTTCTATATTTCATGTAACAATTTTTTTGTGAAGTAAACTGCCAGATTAACTTTATTTTAGTAAAAATAATGTCTAAGCTTGCCAAGGTAAAGCTTATCAGCTGCAGAACATAGAGGCTGGCCAGAATTGAACATGACTATAATATTTTTTTCACGTCACAGGCCATAATGCTCTTTTGCCTACATCTCCAAAGGTACCTATTTTTTAGATTTACATTTTTATTAACTTTTTACATGAAAACCTGTAGTTTATTGTCCTTTCTACAAACAATTGAAGCACTAGGTTGACCAACTGAAGAGATAAACAGAAGCTTATTTCGACAAAGTTTTACTATTGGTGTTGTGCTAAATGTGCTTTGTTGCATTTTCATGTTAGAAGGCTATCAGTGCGTAGCTGTGAGATACTGTCCTGCATTTCAAATAGATCTCTTGTGTGGAATGAACCTGGATTATGAGTAGAAAGCCACCCTCTAAGACTGGAACTACTTTTAGTCTGTGTGTTCAAGAACCAATGTGCATATCATATAAAAAATTCAGAGCAGACGGTTCCTGTTTCATCAGCTGCCACAATAGTAAAATATTACAGATATTTCACGCAGGAGAACATTCTGCTGATCCCTGCAAACTTCTGACTACATGAATTCAGTGAATTCTCTGTTTGTTTTGTTTGGAGCACAAACCCATTTTTTGGGAGACCGTAGCTGTGTCTGTTCATCTGAGACGATGACTAATTATTACCATGCAAGAGGAAAACTACACTGTTATTAAACAATGGGGTTGGGGGATCTGGGGAGAACGGGGAGAAATAAATTGCCATGAAACGTGAAGGGCTTGAAGAATATATGTTGCAGCTTCATTTGACAAGGGACATTTGTCAAGCTGTCAATTGTACTGATTAGCCAAACAACCACTCAGTGTCACTTTTTACTTTTCCTTTTAGTAGAAATTATTATTTTAAGTAACATTTTTTACCAATTCCCGCTGTTAAAGGGTTTGCATTGAAGTAAATGAAAAAAAAAAAAGAAAGAAATCAGCCAACCCAGGTATTATTGAAGGCCTGTTTAGACACATTCCTTGATGTTATTCTTCCTCAGGATTAAGAACTGCTTCAGTTTGCACTCAGGCTGGCATACTGCACAGTTTAAACATGAGATATAGAAACATATAGAAAGGTGGTGTTTTCAAAATGAAAAACAGATATCACAGATGTTATTTACATTACATAATTATGAATCTTATTGCCTCTTCCTGTTCATGCCCCATTGGCTGCAATTCCACAGAGAATATTGGTAGGCACTGTATTTTCAGAGTTGCCAGTTTGTTATCGGGCTTAATGTCAAGATAATTATAGCCTGAACAAGGAATGCTGTATTTCAACTGCTCAATAAATATTTTTTCCCATTAGATTTCAACACACTTATGCAAAAAATAGCCCTGTATTCCATTACTTGGGCTGCTGTCACTTACCTCAGTGACAAGGCTGTTGGACCATTACAATCCCAACCTGCCAGCAGTCACCCAGAAGCTTCTACTAACAGCCAACTAACAACTCCATTAATGCCTGCACTAACTAGTAATCCAACAAACCACATTCCACACTCCTTTTAAGAATTTTTAATACCTATTTTTAAAGACATAGCAGTGACAGACAATATAGGTCATTTCAGAATGCAAGTCTGAAGTCATCTTGATAGTGTTTTAAAATTTGTTGACCCCAAAGCCTGTGGATCTTTCTGAACTAAAGTCAGCATTTCTTTTCATTCTGTGACTGTGCTGATACACAGGAACATTTCCTGAAGGCTGGAATATCTGCACTGCTACAAATTTTATAATATGTCTGTTGGGTCATCACAATTGTGACAGCTATAACATGCAGCCAGCCTTTGGTAAGCCATGCACCCCTCCAGCAATTACAGCAGTAATGAGAAAAATAAACAGGAAGGAGTCACTTTTATAAAGTCCCCAAAAGTTTTGACTTCTAGAGTCATTTAATGGCTTAAAACCAGGAAGATATCCGTAAAATATAAGCCCCAGGTCATGAGCCTGCAACAAGAGTACAGACATCTAACTAGTGTTCATGTCAAATGGAGTTAGCTGCCTAAAGTATTCTACAAACATCTGTGAAAATTTTAGTTGCTACTGTTGTGAGCTACTTGAACTATGATAGTTTATGAAGAGTCACTCTTGAGGGGCACATCCGGTCTGTGGATTAGAGAAATGAGAATTAGTACCACTCTAAGCAGCTCAAATTTATCCCATCTCAAACTTATTCAAAGTTGTAAGAATGTATTCTCATCCAGCACACTACAGAAGAAATCAATCATATAATTGCTTAAAAGCATATAGCTTTAAGGGTTTCTCAGCCTCAAGGCCCCTTTGTGTCGAGGCAACAGAATGTCTTCTAGTAAATATTTTACTAGCACACTACGTGCAGTTTTATTTTTTGTCATCAACAAAGCATAACCTTAATTTCTCAAAAGGAACCATAATTCTCTTGTTTACATTTCTGTCACTCAAAGAAAAAAAAGTTTTGCCTACCTGCTCTATTTTGTGTTAAGAACAAATGATAATAAATATAATTCCCCACTGGGTTTTTTTTTCCACTTTTTCCTCAGTTCTTTCTTGCTTAAAATGCCTGTCAGTACTTTTAACAGTTCCTTGTATCTCCAACAAGACTGGCCTTAGGCTGTAGCCTGACAGAGACACCCAGGATACCTCTGTCACTTCATAGGTGGCAGCTGTCACCATCCCAATACTCCTTTTGCTAGGAAATGTGTGTAGCTACTTGAACTTCCTCTAGCTGTTGTAAAGGCATATAACCAAGGATGTCTCAACATGGTACTGCTACATGATCCAGCTTGTTCACAGCTTAGAAATAACATGAAGAGTTGGTCCTACAGTTATACTAAATTTGGTACTTAGGTTTCTGGTACTTTTCATAAAAATATTGAGTTTTTACTATGCAGTCATTAACACAGGGCAAAATATAAAAAGGATGCAAAATATTGTGTTTAAAAGGAAGTGGAAAATTCCATCCATACTAGCTCATTTTCCTCACAGCCACCCTTACCTATCTATCTACATTCCTGGAATGATTCACTATGTCATCAAACTTCACAGAAAAATAGCAAGGATTTTTTTTTTAAGACAATTCAGTCTAGCCAGTTACTCCAGCATTAAGAATTGCAAAAACATACATGCTAAATTACAGCAATTTCTCTGAGACAGTGAATAATAATGTCCCATCAATGTTTTAAGCAAGAAATCTCTCGCCAAAAAAAAAAAAAAGATTTACAGAAAAGATAACCTTCCTAAATCAGTTCTCTGGACCAAAGTAAGGGAGGTAATTTGGGAAAAGACTACAGATTTACAGTTTTTCCCACTATTTGTGACACAAGCAAAGCTGACAGTGCGGGGAGATTGTATGTTGCCCTTGTAACGATGTTACATATTTGCTTACTCTCCCACCAATGAAATTAACTATGGGGATTTTAAATAGTGTATCCTTTGGAATACACTTCAAATTTAAAAACATGACAGTAATAAAGATCCTTAGACCCACTTCAGAGGGTCTGTTTTGTGGAATAAATTTTAAAATGTCAATACTATTGGTAAATACATAGCTGCTTATGTTTCAACTTGATACATTTTTTTTTTCCTATTGCAGAAGTTTGTCAACACAAATTCTAAAGGCAATTCTGTTATTGACAAAGAGATGGCTTAAGGTCCTTGAGATCCCTTCTACCTCCTGAGGGTCTAGCAAACAGCCAAATGACCTTCTTGCCTGTGTTACCCAGTAATATAAAAATCCTCTCTGTTTCAGTTTAACTGGGTTCCAAATTCTAATCACTTAGTCTTATTTTAAATAAAGACTTTCTAAAATCTTATTTTAATTGAAAACTAAAGCTGAATCCCAGACCTCTGAGTCCTTCTGAGATGAGATTGGATACAAAGGCTCCTGCCTCCACTCCAGCTCTTCTGCATTCAGGCTCTACATACAGTTACTGGTACCACTGTTTCCTTATTTAGTAACACTGAGATATTATTTAAGAGCCAATAAAATCCGCAATGAAAAATCCATATTTGTCCATCCATGCATTTGGTAAGCACAATGACAAACTAGTTGATTTGATACCATGGGACAAGAGTAAAGTCAAAGACTTGCCAGTGGGATGTTTGTACATAACAGATTATACTAATTACCTTGTAAGGACAAATTTAAATTCCAAGTATTAACTCTTAATCCCAGGTGGGAAAGATAAAACATTTCTATAAAGGAAGAAGCAAGAGTAAGTAGGTTGCACAGAGAAGCACTGGATTTTTACTTTTATTATATGTTTACAGATCTGTATCCTCCAGGGCTGCATATCCCCATGTAACTGAAATAATTGTTCAACGACCTCATTCTATGGGTAGCAGCTTTCAACAGACACCTGGTACTTCTGTGGATGTTGTTCTGGTGTGATGCCACGGATACCGTGTGTTGCTGCAAAATCATCCCCTCAGTTTTAACGAAGCCCTTAGAAAATCACCCCATGGTACAGCTACAGGGCCCCCTGCCTCCCAGCTTCACAACCCATAATGAGTTATAAACTGTATGGAGGCTAAAAATCTTTATTCCAAAAAGAAAAGAACACTATGACCTGAGCTACCACGTATTCTCAATTCCATCATGCCACTGAGATTTTAAACATAAGCAAGCAGACACGATAGCAGGCAGAATCTCAGGACCAGATCTTTGGCCTTCAGCTATATGGAAGACTAATTAAACCCACAACAGTTTAGAGCATCTCAAACTTTGGCTTATTGCCATTTTCAGAGTCAGGAGACAAAAGGTAATGCCTTATGGCTGCTGTCTTTCTCCAGTTCCTGTGCCTGCCAAAGACTCAGATCATCTTAATTTACTATCTTGTGTTGGCTTTTTCCTTTAAGCCTTTAACTGGCTTTTGTCTTGAGACCTTGAAAAGCACTTTAAAATCGGCTGTATGAGCCCTCTTTTTAGGTGTTTGGAAAAAGAAAAAGAGTTTCAGTTTGTAGGATTGTGCAGTGGACTGAGCAACTGAATGTGGCTTTCTTTGTAGCAATACTGAGAATTGTAGAATGGAAAGAAGAAAAAGAATAAGGAGGGCAGGAGAAAGGAATATTGCTAAGTTAAGAAATAAAAGAAAGACAACAACAAATTTTTAGCTGTAAGAATGAGGAATTCTACATGGTGTATTTATGGACTTTAAATACTATGCATCCATATAACCCTCATTTACTCTACTCCTTTCAGCTGGCCTTGTTTGACCTATGGCTTTCACTTCTCATGTAATCTGTATCATTTCTTTAATTAGATACACTGAGGTCAAAGGCTTACGCTTTTAAAGGATTAGACACTTATCTAGATAGTGATAACAACCGTAGTTGCATTAGGTAAGATTAATCACTTTTTCTGAAGAGACATAAGCTTCATATTTTATGGAACAACTGAAGTTCAACTGAAAGAAGAATAAAACTTCCCAAAAGGCAAATTACTTCATAATTGTTCAATAAGGAAGTATTTTACTTTCTTAAAGTATGATGCTAGATTGCATCGCAGATATAACACCAGACTCCGTGGATCTTTCTTAGGTGTTTGATCCTGTATTCCAAACACAAATGAGCACTACTTTGACTAACACTAACTTGTTTAAGTACTTGATCTCTCAAAACTTTATGACTTCTTTTTTTTCCTGCACTACAGCTAATTAAGGGTTTAAGATCCATTGCCAGAAGTCTATTACTACTTCATTGCCTAACCATGTTACACTGGTAGTAATGATTAAAAAGTATAAGCATGATATTACAGCCCATAGATGGTAAGTCTAGTCATAAACACTGGTGTATAATGTGAGTTTTTAAATATATTTACCACAATAATCGGTATTAACAGCAATTTTAGTACATTAAAAGTGGCATTAATGTGCATGTTAATTATGTTAGTCATGCTAATTTTTGAAAAAATGGTAAAAGTCACCTAATTTTTCTCCATCCGCCTTCTCTTTAAAACTTCCTTTTGCCAGCATGTCATCAGGCACAGCATTGTCAGCCGGTCAAGGGGAGGGAAGGGGTTGTCCCTCTCTGCTCTGCACTGCTGCAGCCTCACCTTGAATATTGTGTGCAGTTTCGGCCACTGAAATACAAGAAAGATATTAAATTATTAGAGCTTGCCTAAAGGAGGGCAACGAAGATGGTGAAGGACCTTGAAGGAAAACCTTTTAAGGAGCTGCTGAGGTCACTTGGTCTGTTCAGCCTGGAGGAGACTGGGGGAAGACCTCACTGCAGTTACAACTTCTTTATGAGGGGAAGAGGAGGGGCAGGCCCTGATCTCTGCTCTGTGGTGACCAGTGACAGGAATGGCCTGAAGCTGTGTCAGGAGTGGCTTGGGCTGGATATTAGAAAACAGTTTTTCACCCAGAGGGTGGTTGAGCACTGGAACAGGCTCCCCAGGGAAGTGGTCACAGCACCAGCCTGATGAGTTCAAGAAGTGTTTGGACAGTACCCTCAGGCACACAGTGTGACTTGGGGATGGTGCTATGCAGGATCAGGAGTCTGACTTGATCATTTTTGTGTGTCCTTTTTAACTCAGCATATTCTGCAATTCTGTGATCATCTGTTAGGTAGCTCCTTACTGCACTGATTTTATTGTTACTTAGAGCTTACCCGTGTGGTTTTCTCAACTTATATATTTGGAATGGATTGCTATTGTAAAGCATAGGAGAAAAGATCCGTTTATGAATCTGTAGTCTCTACCAATCAGGGACTCAGCACAGATTTTTTCTCCCAAATTTCAGGTACATTGCCATGACTTGGTCAACAGTTTATGTCTAAAGGATTTTACGTGCACAGTCAATCCTTTATATCACTTACTAAGATTTTACAGTTTAGCATGCTCTCACCAAGAATTTGCTGTGGCAAGAAATCTCTCAAGCTCTAAGAGTAACCTTGGGAGGCATCCCTGCTCAAGGGGAGAGCCTGGTGTGCAGCCTGCTACCATGCCAGAGAGCTCAGCGGGCCCTGGGCTGTCTGCTGTTTATGGAGTAAAACGACGTAGAGTCATATTTGAATACCAGCAAGGTATCTGGGTCACTGTTGCTGACAGCGCTTGGCTACCGTGTTGCCATCTGTGCCCCAAAGCCCGGAGTAACCCGGATGAGGCCACCACTGCCGGCACTGCTGGTTATGGCTTAGGCAGGGCAGGGCAGGGGCGTGCTACCTAACAAGGCTGATCTTGTTACCTGCTACTCCCAGCACCCACTCCTTTGGAGCAGCCTGCCCTTGCTGCTCCCTGGCAGCTAGGTGCAAGAAACACCCACAAGATTGCATAGTCAGAGGTGTTTGGGGCAATGTCTTCATGAGGAAGCTGCGGATTCCTCTCCCAGACTGAGCTAATGCTTAACCTAAAATCTGCAAACCTTAACTTTGCAAAGCTTCCCTTTCTATGCAACTGTACTTCCCACTGGTGAGCAAGTAAGTTCACAATTTTTCTCCTTCTCTTCGGTATCCCAGTATATCTTTAATTATTCTCTGTAAAGTAAAATGGTTTCAGTGAACAAGGCTGAGGGAGTCTCCTAACTTCATTATTACAGGAGTTGGAATTGGCATGTAAGATAGGATTGGTAAATTCAGAACCCTTCAGGCAGGTATGAGAGACTACAAATGAATTAGCTACCTACCTTTAGCTAAAATGGGAAGGCATTTCTTCTGTCTCTTGGGGTTAGTCTATTAGATGTTCTTTAAAATATCTATTGGAGTTTTCAGGTAGGAAGCCCAAAGCTTTACTTCCACTTATTTTATTCCTAGGAAAATGTATTTTTATAAAGTCTGATAATATTTCTGACTTACGTAGTCATAAGCACACATAGGGACAGAATTTTACTGGTTAGGCAATTTTATCATTAAAAATATACACATTAATGGGCTGACAGTATCTCCAGGACCAGACAATAACTGAAAAGAACTTTTAGATATTTCATATGTGGGTTTACATATTTCTAGAGGAATAGAGAATTTCATTACTATCCTTATATTTCTTTACAAAATTGCAGAGAATGGCTGCTGAGATTTTAGAGAGGACTACAGAAAGTAAATTTTTACCTTTAGAATTATTTCAGGGTCTTACGAATTTTCTTGCCAAAAGCAATCAATGAAAAAATATCAAGCCACGTCCCCCAAGTCACAAGTTTAAATTAAAATATTCAAATGTATATCAGAGCATTAACTGTTATGATGAGAATTCCTTTATTTTTTTTCTACTGTTCAAACTTTTCTTTGTGCTTGTGTTATTCTATAGAGATATCAGGCCAAAAACCTACTTTTGAAAAAAGTTACCTAAGTTTTTCGCGAGTGGCAAAATTAATAATGCAAGTCTTACCATTTAAAAACCCAGTAAGTTGGAGATATAAAACTGTGCTCATAAAAACTAATCACATTTCTAAAGTGCAGGATGTAAAAGTATTTTATGTATTTTTGGTGACTAAGATGAAAGGTAATATTATTGAAATTGCAAGGTCATATTTTAAATATTTAGAATTTTATTATTGAAGTTGAGGTTTTGTCAATTAAGTATACTTTGTACAACGGCTAGTTACATCATGCATCAAAGCTTCTTATCCAGCTTGTTCCTTGTTCCTGCCAAAAGATTTCTAGTCCTGCAGGGCATATGCTTCATGCAGCACAAACTAAATATTTCTGTTCACAGTGGGAAAGAGGTTTTAAGGAACCAAATTTTCTTTACAAAAGAAAAATAGAAGGGTTTCTCTCTCTCCCTACGCCTTTTCCATCCCATGGGAACTCTACAAATCTTAGACAGGTTCAGATGACTTTTGTCTTTGCATAGTAGTGTATTATTCCTGCTGTTTTTCCTTTCCCTGCAGACTATGATCCTGCATATCCAGACCAGCAACATATCTGGGGTTTTCTTTAACTAGTATTACCAGGGTTCTGAAAGGAATGGCACTGAGGAGAAAGGTGTATTGAGTTTTGCTGAACACTGGCTTGCCTCAGTGCAAAAGGCTAGGCCTGAGGTTTGAGGAGATTACATACAGTCAATCTCAAATTAAGGCCATAAAGCTACCAGCTAGTGAGTTTGAGGAAAGATTGGCAGGCTGAATGAAAGAGGGGATTAAATCAGCTTCTCAGTAAAAGTGAATTGCTACTTTGTGTTGAATAGCTAAGTAATAAAGGAGTGGAAAAGAAGACAAAAAAAAGGTGAGCCTAGAGTTCAAAGATCATCCAGAGTGAGGGTCTCCCTTTCTCTCTACTGATAGAAGTATGTTGTCTCTGGTAAGGAGAGAATTCAGACTCTTACCAAACATTAATACAGTCAAAATTGGGAAACAAAAGTTGACTTTTCTCACAGGGGAACAGTCAAAAGCTGTGTCACAGACAGGTTTCCCATTTTCCAAAATACTGACTTTCCCAGAAGATTAAATAAAGAGAGACTAGAAATTGAAAAGAACTTATCAGATTCCCAGGCAAATACCTCTCATCCTTTCCTGCTCAATATCATGCAATATCCTAGGGGCTCCCTGTGAAAAAGAGCTGCCTGGCCTTTACACTTCTACCAGGAAAATCTTTTTATGCTTTGTAGAATATTTTTCTGATTATGCTCCTGCCTTTGAGAGTGATAACAATTCAGTAAACGAGAAGAACAGGTTTCTGTTAGCAACTTCACACACACAACAAACACACAAATCTTTTGTGTCAGGATCCTGCCATCCTTCAAATATCTTATTAAGTAAACCAAACCAAATTTCAGGGGAGTCTAATGGCTGAAAGTGTCAGGAATTCTGGTTTGGATTTCATACAAATCCAAAGCTTTTCACAAGTCCTTGCATGTTAGTCTATCAAGGGACCTCATTTGCAGTACTTTGAAGAAAGATTTTATCTATCAAGTCAGTAGTATTTTCTTCAGCCACATCACTTCTCTTGAAGACCCCCTACCCACCAAAGAATGAGATCTGCATATTCAGTGTGACAGAGACAGTAAAAGAATATGTACCAGCCAACAAGATCTACTCTCCTAACTAATAGGTAACCAGAATTAGCTATCCAACCTTTTGCAGTCCTACAGTGAACGGTTCTGCTCTACTGGTTGGCTACAACTGATCCATTTTATTTATGGAAGCCCGCTGAAGAAAATAGAGTTGTCCAGGCATAAATAGGAAATGTTTACAGAGATTCTGGGGTGACTTTACAATTGAAATTGCGACAAAACTGAGGAGCAACAAAAGCAGCAACTCACAGTTCACAACTTCTCAAGCAAGTTTTGATATAGAGTCTTCAATAAATGTTCTATATTTTTATATTGTTAAAAAACTAGGGCCACTGTATGGTTATTTTTAAATAGAATTTTATAAAAGAAATTCTTTGACTCTTACTAAGCAATATTCTCCACATGCACTTTCTGAAGAACTGTCTACCATGAGTGAGTTAAATGCGTAGGGCTACACTGGTGTAGAATGCAGAGTTATAATTCACTGTTTAAAAATTACCACTGTGTTTGTATGTTTAGTTGTAATATATTTCTTTGCAAATATATGTATACACACAAAAATAATTATTAAAATAAAAATGAGAATCCTTTTATAAATCCTATGCTAGAGAAGACTAAGAAAAAAAATGGAATCTAACTGTACTTTAGTATTTAATAAAAGTTGTACTTTTTTATTTCCCTCTTCTACTTTAAAAACAGCATACTTCTGTCTAGAAAAAGAAAGAAAGAAACCTGATCTATGCTTGTTACCTGAGCTAGGCAAAATATGTAACAAACTGAGATCACTGCTCTTCAAAGGAGATTAGGATAATTACAATAAACTTAAAATCAGGAGATTTGCTGATAAAAGTCTGGTTATTTTTCTTTTATCCGTCTGTCCCTGAATTGGTGTGCACAGTCAAGTTATTAGGGTGGCTCTGTAAGTCCTCTTTAATGAAATCTTTCAGGGAGAAACATAGAGGATCCAATTATCTTTAATTGAACATACATGTTGTTACATCCAGAAAAATAACAATTGTGATAAAAAGCCAGAAACTTTGCAGAGTCAAGTTTCAATAAACAAAAAATAGTTATGCAGTGCCAAGTATATCTTTACGGTTGATCATATGTTTGTTCCCATTCCACATATGCCCTGTGATAGGGTTTTATGTTCACACACACTGGCTGTTCTGATCTGTCACAATGGTTAGGCAACCTTGACCCCAGTGAGAACACAGGACTTTAACACAGTCTATGTGCAACCACATTCATGGGTATTTTTTCCCTATGGGATAACCTCTTAAGTAATTGCAAAGGGCAGACCTTTTTATCACCCTGTCCCTTCTCTTCCTGATATTTTCTAATTTCCTTTAATGCTTAGGTCAATTAAAAACTTTTGTATTGGGTTTTCATGCCAGGGTTTTTGCAGCAGGAGGACTTCAGGGGTGGGTTCAGCAAGAAACCTCTAGAAGCTTCCCCTGTGTCCATTGCAGCCAAGGTCAGACATCTCCAAGGTGGACCTGTCACAGGCCAAGGCTGAACCCATCAGCATCAGTGGCAGTGCCTCTCTTCTAAGAAGAGGGAAAAAGAAAATTGCAGCAGAACAGCAGCCAGAGAAAGGAGTGAGAATACGTGTGAGAAACAGCTCTGCAGACACCAAGGTCAGTGCAGAAGCAAGGAGAGGAGGTGCTCCAGGTGCCAGAGCTGAGATTGCCCTGCAGCCTGTGGTGAAGATCATGGGTATACAGCTGTGCCCCTACAGCCCATGGAGGACCCCATGCCAGAGCAGGTGGGTAACTGGAAGAGGCTGTGACCCTATGGAAACCCTGTGGTGCAGCCAATTCCAGGCCAGTGGGGAAGAGGAAGCAGAGAAAATCAGGAATGAAGTGGTTCCTGAGAGGAAGGGAGGGGTGGGGGAAAGGTATTTTAAATTTTGGGCTTCTCATTATCCTACTTTGATACACTTGGTAATAAATTAAAATAATTTCCTCAAGTCACGGTTTTGCCTGTGATGATAATCAGTAAGTGATGGCTCCCTGTCCTTATCTTGACCCACAAGATTTTTTAAATATTTTTTCTCACCTGTCCAGCTGAGGAGNGATTTTTTAAATATTTTTTCTCACCTGTCCAGCTGAGGAGAGGATTGTTAGAGAATCTTTCATGGGTATCTGGTGTCCAGATGGGGTCAACCCACTACACCTCCCTTTATTGTTCTGTTCCAAGTGTTGCCTTCACTCTCTTTCTGTCCTGCCCATGTACTTTCATCCAAGTTGTTTTTCTTTTTTATTCACCTACACCCTTAGCTTTCACTCTTCACTGCCCTCCTTTCACCTAGCAGAGAAAGCCGTATAAACACATCTGGAATTTTCCACCTCATTTTAGTCCCAACCCTGGTGCCAATATGGTCTCCCAGTAGCAAGCAGAAGGAGTATTGTTTACCTCTTTATCCTTTGGTTGCTTATTGTTTGCATATGTTTGGTACAGAGATAATCTTAATTGAATTTATCATGTCAGAGTACTATGACTGTCCTTTGATGCACCGAGATTCAGACAAGAGCTTGTTTTCACGAGGGTGGCGAAAGACACCATATGTGATTCAAAATGTGTAGATAATGGATGTTGTAAAGTGTCATGACAAAACCATTCTCAATTTCATTGCTATTTTATATCTAGTCAAACCATCATTTCCCTATGGTCCCTAGAAGCAAAAGATTTGTCATTTTGGCAAATGAGGATGATCTATATGGATGATTTTCCACATAATTTCACCTTTANGTCTGTCCCTGAATTGGTGTGCACAGTCAAGTTATTAGGGTGGCTCTGTAAGTCCTCTTTAATGAAATCTTTCAGGGAGAAACATAGAGGATCCAATTATCTTTAATTGAACATACATGTTGTTACATCCAGAAAAATAACAATTGTGATAAAAAGCCAGAAACTTTGCAGAGTCAAGTTTCAATAAACAAAAAATAGTTATGCAGTGCCAAGTATATCTTTACGGTTGATCATATGTTTGTTCCCATTCCACATATGCCCTGTGATAGGGTTTTATGTTCACACACACTGGCTGTTCTGATCTGTCACAATGGTTAGGCAACCTTGACCCCAGTGGGAACACAGGACTTTAACACAGTCTATGTGCAACCACATTCATGGGTATTTTTTCCCTATGGGATAACCTCTTAAGTAATTGCAAAGGGCAGACCTTTTTATCACCCTGTCCCTTCTCTTCCTGATATTTTCTAATTTCCTTTAATGCCTAGGTCAATCAAAAACTTTTGTATTGGGTTTTCATGCCAGGGTTTTTGCAGCAGGAGGACTTCAGGGGTGGGTTCAGCAAGAAACCTCTAGAAGCTTCCCCTGTGTCCATTGCAGCCAAGGTCAGACATCTCCAAGGTGGACCTGTCACAGGCCAAGGCTGAACCCATCAGCATCAGTGGCAGTGCCTCTCTTCTAAGAAGAGGGAAAAAGAAAATTGCAGCAGAACAGCAGCCAGAGAAAGGAGTGAGAATACGTGTGAGAAACAGCTCTGCAGACACCAAGGTCAGTGCAGAAGCAAGGAGAGGAGGTGCTCCAGGTGCNGGAGAGGAGGTGCTCCAGGTGCCAGAGCTGAGATTGCCCTGCAGCCTGTGGTGAAGATCATGGGTATACAGCTGTGCCCCTACAGCCCATGGAGGACCCCATGCCAGAGCAGGTGGGTAACTGGAAGAGGCTGTGACCCTATGGAAACCCTGTGGTGCAGCCAATTCCAGGCCAGTGGGGAAGAGGAAGCAGAGAAAATCAGGAATGAAGTGGTTCCTGAGAGGAAGGGAGGGGTGGGGGAAAGGTATTTTAAATTTTGGGCTTCTCATTATCCTACTTTGATACACTTGGTAATAAATTAAAATAATTTCCTCAAGTCACGGTTTTGCCTGTGATGATAATCAGTAAGTGAAGGCTCCCTGTCCTTATCTTGACCCACAAGATTTTTTAAATATTTTTTCTCACCTGTCCAGCTGAGGAGAGGATTGTTAGAGAATCTTTCGTGGGTATCTGGTGTCCAGATGGGGTCAACCCACTACACCTCCCTTTATTGTTCTGTTCCAAGTGTTGCCTTCACTCTCTTTCTGTCCTGCCCATGTACTTTCATCCAAGTTGTTTTTCTTTTTTATTCACCTACACCCTTAGCTTTCACTCTTCACTGCCCTCCTTTCACCTAGCAGAGAAAGCCTTATAAACACATCTGGAATTTTCCACCTCATTTTAGTCCCAACCCTGGTGCCAATATGGTCTCCCAGTAGCAAGCAGAAGGAGTATTGTTTACCTCTTTATCCTTTGGTTGCTTATTGTTTGCATATGTTTGGTACAGAGATAATCTTAATTGAATTTATCATGTCAGAGTACTATGACTGTCCTTTGATGCACCGAGATTCAGACAAGAGCTTGTTTTCACGAGGGTGGCGAAAGACACCATATGTGATTCAAAATGTGTAGATAATGGATGTTGTAAAGTGTCATGACAAAACCATTCTCAATTTCATTGCTATTTTATATCTAGTCAAACCATCATTTCCCTATGGTCCCTAGAAGCAAAAGATTTGTCATTTTGGCAAATGAGGATGATCTATATGGATGATTTTCCACATAATTTCACCTTTATAGAATTTTATCATCACCATCTGAATGTTTCAGACCAAATGTGTCAGATACTGCAGAAAAACAAGAAATGGAAAACATATTCTTATAAGGGTATGCTAACAAGCAACCTTGAAAGTAATCGATAAATGCTCCTTCATTCACCTTTAGTATCCCATATGTGTGGAGAATTCCCATGCAGAAGACAGGCTGGACCATCTGTCCAGATCTTCTTTAATCCTTCATCACTTGGCCACTTTTGTGTAATTTACACTATTACTTTCATGCCAATAAAAATCTGTAGACCACACCATAAAGTTTTGTTGTCTGTATACTGATTGAATGATGGCAATTGGCAGGCCTTAACATTTTCACTGTAATACTCCTTATTTCTGTCGTAAACCCCTAACACATTTTTTCAACCACATGTCCCTGTGTAAACTAATAATCCTGAACATTTCCCTTCACATTATACTATTCATGAGCATGAAAGAATCTGAAACAGTGAGTGTCTTCACCTCCAGTGAAGATGAATTGCCATCAACATCCAGAAACTCAACAAAAAGGCTCCATCTGGAAAAAACTTTGCTGATTAGTTTAAAAACAACTACTTCTGTTAACACAACAGCTACAATTGTGTTACAACAACTCCAGAGGAGGGCCACTGAGCTGATCAGAGGGATGAAGCACTTCTCCTGTGAGGAAAGGCTGAAATAATTGGGATTGTTCAACCCGGAAAAGAGAAGGCTTTGGAATGACCTAATTGTGGCCTTCCAGGACTTGAAGAGATCTTACAGGAAAGATGGGGCAAGACTATCTGCAAGAGCAGGTGGTGACAGGACGGGAGGAATGGGTTCAAACTGAAAGAGAGTAGATTTAGATTAGATATTAGGAAAAAATTATTTATTGGGATTGTGATGAGGCACTGGACAGGTTGCTCAGGAATGTTGTGGATGCTGCATCCCTGGAGGTGCTCAAGGCCAGGCTGGATGGAGCTCGGAGTAACCTGGTCTAGTGGAAAGTGTCCCTGTCCATGATGGGGGGATTGGAGTGAGATGATCATCAAGGTCCCTTTTCAACCCAAACCATTAAAAAAAATAGAACTAATGTTCATTTTCACCAGACAACAATTGATCTTCCACAATATTTGATCTTCAGAATAAGCCTTCATATCTAATTACACATGCCTTCAAAAAACAGAAAAATATGAAAAATGAAAAAGCATATACTGAAAATTGCTTGCCTGAACAGTATTGTCAAATCTCTACTGATGGAATAAAAAGTGAATTTAATTACTCTATTAGTCACTTTTTTCACATTTCCACTTTTTTGATGGAAATTTTCATTTTCACAGATACTTGAAAAAAGCAGGAACAAAGAAAACTAAAATCAAATTATACTTTTTTGCATTGATTAGAAGTTAACTGTTAACTGTTTCAGCATTTGTCCAATAATGACTCAAGGAAATATTATGTGGTAGGGATTGTGATATTAATTTACACATTGCAAACAAAGCAGTTAAGTGAAGTTTCACCGGTTATATCGGAAAGAATCCTCAGAATTCAACAGCAAAACTTCTGTTGATTTTGATAGAAACAGAACTGATCCCATGCTCAGTGACTTGCATCAGAAAATTATCAAGATTGTACCACAACACTGCTACCTTGTGGCATGACATAGAGCAAAATCATTATTGCTTTTGTGGCATGCCTCTCCCTTCACTAACAGGGATGCCATGTGTCACAAAGTGCTAACGCCTCCTCTTACACCTGAAGGTATGATTCCCTTTCCAGTAAGTCTTTATATGACAATTAGTGGAAAACTATGCCTATTTTACTCATTTTATGACTACAAAGTTTCAAAAGAGGATGCCAAATCACTTTCCCCTTACAATTCCAATTCATAATGTATTCTTAAAGATGTTAATTATCTTGCAAAATTTTGTAATGCTGATGTTAGGAAAATGGATATCATTTTCCAGTAATGACCTGAACAAGTTTGGGACTAGTTTGTATATCACAGATAAAAATACCTTTCCTTACTACACTATATTTATGTCTCATTAGTTTATGGACCTAAAGCCCTCCAGGGATTGTCACTCACAAATCCATCTAATGTTTATGAGCTCTAAATTTTGCATTTGGATCTCTAATTTATCCAACAGATATGGAAAATCATATAGATAGAAAACTCCCTAGTGCCTACAAAGCTCTAGATTTTAATAGAGAGGGCAGAAATAGTATAAGCAGAATGCTTAATATAAGCATGAACTTAGCACATTAGGGGCAAGCTAAGTGTATCACCTAGGAGGAGAGACATTCTCTATATTTCAGATAAGTGGAATAGTATTCCTCCCAGGACTGTTGGCTTGTAATGATACAGGGTTCAGTATGGTTGTGCTAATGCCATCCAGTTCCAGTTGGAGAAGTTTTTTTAGTGGAACATTGTCAACACAGGCAAGTGAGGATCAGCTATTTTCTTGGACCTCTAAACTTTGGGGATGAAGTTTCTGCCATTTCTCCACCACACATTATCGACGCTGTTTTTATTTGCAAGCCCTATCTAAACATTCCCACCATAAATGTAAAATTATGGCAGAAGCTGAGCACACGTTACTCCAAAATTCAAACCTACATAGAGGACTAAAAATGTTGTGCAGTTATTACTATTCTACTATCTGAAACTTCTGTTAAACATACATAGATTTAACCATTCTTTCAGCTCCCTACAGCATAACACACGGTGCAGTGGATGGATCCTAACACAAGTATCTTTCCTACCGATTCTGGCGATCATACAGCCTCAAAACCACTACTGAGGTACCTATAAAATAAAATATAAAATTGATTTATTCAGGCAAAAAGAGAGCTATGTCCTAACAGAATGCATGTGGTTACACTGTAAAGTTTAGGAAACTGAACTGGGAATGGAATTTCGCCAAGAGAAAAAATTTAGGAATGGATAAGAAATAAGGGCTAGGTATTTAGAAAGACTCTAAAATGGCTGATCATCAGCAGTAGTGTCTTAACAGTGAATGCTACATAAAAATTCCCAATAGACACTACAGGTCTGAAATTTGGTTAAAATAATAATACTGTTTCTACCTAAATTCTCCTGTCCTGGCCAGAGGAATTTAGTGAGATAATGTCTCTACCTCATGATTACTCGGGCTTTAGCTGTGTATAAGATGCTTTTTCATGTCAAATAAAAAACTCAAACTAAATGGTATGGACCTCATAGAAACTATTTAACTAAGTGGTTTTTACTAGATAGGTGATAGGTGTTACAAAATTATTCAGTAATATTTAAGGTATTTTCCTTTTGAGGTCTGTCTGTTTAAAATCATAAGGCTTAATTATACTCCCTTTACTCATAAATATATAACTGAGCAGATATTTCCTGGATGATTAAAGTTTTTGTTTCTTTTTTTTTTCTTCAGAGATTGATTTTTAACAGGGATTATTTTATTTACCTAGAAATAATATGCCTGCAATGTATCACTTTTATTCTCAGTTCAGTCCTGTGAACCAGGAGATAGATATTTACATTATTGTTCTGCCTGCTCTGCGCTAAGATGTATTCAGATGTAGTATAACTGCCCTGATAAATATATTCTGAGTTGCATAACATGCATAATATACACTTCTATACCATAATTCTTGGAATTAATACTGAAGGTAGTGGATTAGGTGTTTTATAAAAGTAGTATTTGTAATAAAATTTGCTGGCAGTAGCAAGGTAAGAGCAGATGGGGTTTTATAAAGAGCACATAATGATGATTCATTGCGGTATGTACATGTGGATCCCTTAGATCTTCTTTCAGTTTAGTTCATTCTTTGATTTATAAAGTGATTACCTAGCTACATAATTATTTGAAAAAGCAAGCAAAAGTGCTGTCAGCCATCTGCTAAATTAGTAGTAGATATAAGCAAGATTCGTCTTTCAGAAGCAGATTCTTTCCTGTAATGCCACTTACTGATGTGAAATTAAATACCCATGGTTTTCACCTGATATGTTCTCTATTGTTAAATCAGCAAGTGATCATAGACTGATAAAATACATTTCAGAAAGGTATCAGTGGGGAAGAGAGGAAGACAGTTTAATGATTAAAACACTGAACTGAGTTTGAATATCTGGAACTGCTATTCACAAACTCTTTTTATATCCCTAGGCATGCATCTCTCTCTCTTTCTCAGTTGTTCTGACATAAAAATAAGGCTCATACTGCTCCATGTCTCAGAAGGAGGGAGGAGAATAAAAAAAAAAACCAAACACATAAACAATTGATAGGTATTTTAACCTTCAATGAACTATATTACTATGTTGATGCCACTCTATCTCCTGATAGAAATAATTAAATCAGTCCCCTCTAATAAACTGCAATTACTTACCTAGTGGGGAACACTAGGCAGAATATTTGAAGAAGTTTCAAAAAGCTTCTTCACATTTTGTATTCAGACGTCCCTGTCTTAAAACCTGCTTTTAACTTCTAAAGCAATGGAAAGTTTCCTGTTGAGCCATCAGTTCTGCTACACACACTCTTCCAGCCTGCTCCTCATGCCCAGCTGGCCTGCAGGAATGAAATTAAGAAGGAAGCAAATGGAAAAAAGGAGTGCCCAGGGAATGTATGATATAAGCAATGCAGACCTGAATGTTGACTGAGTGTTGATCAATTTTCAGTTCAATTACACCGACAGTTTGCCAAAGCATCTTCTATAACCCCAAAAAACCTAATTAACTTGCCTATAGAAGGTAAAATATAAATGGAGGAATATCTGAAGCATACATTGTTTTTCTGAAAGAAATGGAAGATTTTAAATGTGGAGGTTTTGCAGGCTCTTATTTCACTTCAAGAGATTTGTGTACTATCTCTGGTAGGGTAGTATGCATGATGTCTATTTCTAGGGTGAAAATATTCAGAAACATATTTTTTTCCAGACTAAGCACTACTAAATTCTATCCCAAGTTATTTTTTCTTTTCACAAGCAATTTTAAAACCAGTTTGAATTTATTAATCAGATTGATCTCAAAGACAGATTGTTTCATGTGTGAAAATAATGACATGTATGAATACCATTCTTTCAGATTTATACACAAATCAACTTAAATGAAAACAATTTAACTCATTGCTGTCTTAATAACACTGATGGCACTGGACTTAAAGGAAAAAGGGGTCTGATCCCCAATTACTGTATTGGTACACTTTTCTGCTTCTGAATGACACCATGTATCACTCACTTATATCAGTGTAGGAGAATATCAATTAATTAAATAAATCACAGATAAAAGAATTAGTCTGAAGACAAAAGGAATGTTCTTTTAGAACATGACTTTATCATTAGAGTAATGTGTAAGAAGGAATACATCTATCTGGAGTCCGATGCAACAGTTTTGCCTACATTTGCTCAAAACCTTGACAGATTTCATCTTTATAGGATTATTCAGGTTACACATTTACATCTGACTCATGAAATATTTTGATTAAATATATTTCACCATTTTTCTAAGAAGTGTTAGGTGTTAAAAAAATAATGTCCTATTAATAACCAGCATATTGCTCAGGACAACAGAACCATCTGTCAGGGGCATATAGACCAACAGGTACAGGAATTGTAGATAAAGAAAGGTACATCAGGTTTGAGGATTTAACATGTTAGTTTCAAACCTGCAGAAATTCAGACATAGACACATGTCTTCTGCTGTTATTCTAGCTCAAAAAACATTTGAAATTCAGCTGAAACCTCCTCAAAGGAAAGTTTCATCAAGAAGCAAGTTTGAGAAAGTATATTAAAATTCTATCTATACCAACAATTACTTTCCAAGTATTCCAGCTACAACTGGTAATGTTTCTTATTTTGAAGTATACTTTTTCTTCCTGGCTGAAAAACAAACATATTGTGATCACACAGTCCTGATATCAAAGATTTCACCACAAAAATTATGTCAATATGCCTACTTCAGCTAATCTTTGGCCTCATTATATATCCTTTTATTATGGTATAATGAGCCCACTTAAGCTGGAAGCCTTGGTAGCTTTGCAAGGTTTAATAATCAAAGATCAGCACATAATATCTCAATCCCTAAATTACTTAGAATTTGATATACCCTACCAAATATATTTGATGCATATAAAATGATGCAGCAGAAACAACAAAAAGACTCATCCTGTTGCACTTGAAAATTTAAAAATCTAAACCATATATATAGGGCTAAAATATAAACAGAGGTTATAAGGTGACTCCAGCATATGACTAAATCATCACGATAATACCAATATTAAAAAAAACTTATATGTTTATTTTTGTATGAGTCCATTTAAGGAAGAAAAGGAGAAGTTGAGGAGGGAGGAGAATAAATGATGAAGGACGAAACTGAAGTATATTACCTGTGTGGAGGGCAACGAAAGGCAGTGGATGAAAGCAGCATCAGCTGGTACTGGTACACAGGATATCTAGCTAAAGCTCTTGAGAATCTGAGTGAATCCTTCATAGAGCCCTCAAGGCAATATTGCCTCCAGCTGAAAGCCCAGTTTCTGCTCAGAAAACTAAGTCTCAACTGGCCCTAAAGCTCTTGAAACTTCTCCTATATATGTCTGGATGCATTAAGAGTGTGGTCAAGTGGAGAAAGCAGCATCCTGCAATGCAAAGGTCAGCAATGAGTTACTGGTCACTGACTGCAGGAAGACTTGGGCAGTCTCACATCTGAGAAACTGGTAGGTGAGTTGTAAGGAGAAAATACAGTCCTGTGACTTGATTCACACAGGAAAAAGAAACAGAGTTAAATGTTATTACTATATATAAACATGTAAAAGAAAAGGCAAAATGGTGCCAAAATTAAAAGGGTGAGATTAATGGGAAAAAAATGTTCTTAGTTTCCACATTAGAAAAGAATTTGTTGATCAAGTCTGATTGATTTGCAGAGTAATCTTTCTGTCTCAGCTTCAGAACTCCTCTGCCTCATGGACTGAATGTTAGGCCACATGAGACTAGCAAATATAAAGGTCTACTGAGTGAACTGCAA
>WAAE01012031.1:0-11253 GCA_013400495.1 Nicator chloris | reverse complement strand
TTTTCAACCTAGAAATGAAACAATAAACTTTTGAGATATTAGTATAGAAATTAATATAAAAGCGGTTCTTTATTGAAGGTCTCCAGGGGCAATTATGGAAAAATGTCCACAAAAGCCCACTCCCCACAGGATTGTGTACAGTTTTATAAGTTTGGTAAATTAGCTTACTTAACAAAAAAACACCAATTAGGAGCAAGAAGTGGTGATGTAATTCCCACTCAGTCCAAGCCCCTTCTAAATTCTCCCCTCTTAGATGAGACTGAACCTTGTTGATGAAAATGTGTCTGAAGAGCTGTTTTTCAGCCTTGGTTTCTAAGGAGAACCAAGATTGGATAGGGGCTTTGGAACATGTTTTGTCTTTCTTCCTAGGAAAATGTTGAGGTTAGGCTACAATAAGAAGTTACTAAGCTACAAATATATGTGTAAAGAATATAGAGGATATGTTAAAAAAAAAAAAAGATTAAAAAAACAGCATCAGATGCAGGACTGGAAGAAATAATAAGTAAGTTTGCCAACACCACTAAATTGAGAGCAGCTGTCGAATCCCTTGAGGGCAGAGAGGCCCTGCAGAAAGATCTTTACAAATGAGAGAGATGAACCATCACCAACCATATGAACTTGAAAAATGGAAAGTTACAGATTCTGTATCTGGGATGAGACAATCCTGGATGTACAGACAGATTGGGGAATGAGAGGCTGGAGAGCAGCACTGTGGAAAGGGAGCTGGATATCCCAGTCAATAGTGTGGGAACATTTTCCCATATTTTTTTTGCCAGAAAATAAGTGTTTTCTGGATCAAAACAATATTCGAGTCACTTTCGACTTAACAATTGGACCCTATCGATATGAGAGCTAGACCCAATCTTAAATTCACCTTAGACAATCATTATCCAGAGATGATTCATCCAATTCTTCACTAATTTGAAGATTCAGCTGTTGCAGACCCTAAGTGACAGTAGAATATTTTAGACACACGTTGATAATTACCTACTTTTACATTTGTTATTAAGTACGTGTATTATTTAACTTATCCTTACTTACTCTAAGTTTCTTGTTTTACTACATATATTGTTTTGTTTTAAGGTTAAAAAACAAAAGGGATAGTTGGCTCCTCAAGAACGCTTATAAAAGGCATGGTGTGTTCTCAATTTTTTGAACTGCTCCTTGATAGATTCTAATTCCCCAGTTGTTAGCCATTTCAGTAGTAATCTGCAACTACAGCCCAGACAGAAACCCCTGATGTTGAAGCTAAACCGAAGTGGATTCCAGAGAAGAACGTGAAGCTATGTCACGCACAAGAACGCACTGACAACTCCAGGAGCAGAGTGGCAGGAACACAGACGTGAGCGGCACAGAGACCACAGTTTATGCCGGATGTGCTGTGTCCCACCTGTAAGGATTGTGAATCTTGAGTTTTACGTGAGTACAAAAAGTGTGGGAATCAGTGGTATTGTAGATCTCCTTTAGCAAAATTGAGGTATCCATTGTGTTATAGTACAGAGTCAGAAAAATTGTATCTCCCCATTAAGTCTGTGAAACAAATATACCAAGAAGATAAAATTACCCCTACTTGCTTTCACTTTCCTATTTTGGAGGAGGAGTGCTAGGAAGAATTTGAAAAAAGAGTCTCAAGATATCCGAATTTGTAAAACTGAGTGTAAACAGCATAATTTAGTGCCTTATAATGGCCAGTCCCTGAACAAATTCAGGAAAATACAAAAGCAGAATGTGCTGAAAGATTTGCTTAGAAATTGAAATATATAGAAGAGCCTTTTGCCAAAAAATAGCTCATGAAAGTGATAGAGCAGAATCGAGTGCTATGCCGGTGTTTGCTAGTTTTGCTTGCTTCTTGCAGCGCAGATTTGCCTGTGGAACAACCAAAAACAAATGTTTGGGTTGCCTTAGCCAAGGCAGCAAGCTCAGACACCATACGCCTGTCCAATCCAAACACAGGAAAGCTTTTTGCAACCTGTGTGGCCAGTGTGCCAATGCCAGCCAAAGAGCGGCCAATATCCAACCATAAGAATTATTAGTGTGAAGCTGCCAACGAGAGAAATCCTATAACCAATTGGTATCACTAGGCCCCTGATTTTCTTCAATCACCCTCTGAACCTTAAGAGTTGGAAATTCTTAGTTCTTTGACAGTAGAATTTTGTGCCGAGTTTCAGTACCAGGGAGATCCGGAATTAAATGTTACTCCTCATCATCCTGTGTACAGAAACTCAAGTTTTTAGTGCAACTATACCACCCCTGTTTCCCCTAAGGGTAAGATTGCTAATCTAGTAATTAGTGAGAAAGTGATCCTCCAAAGCACAATGTCACTCCCAATTAACCTGCTTACAGAAACTCAGGTTTTTGGTGTAATTACACAGAAAGTTGCGGTGAGTGTTCTGGCGTTGACCAATATCCATGACAATTACCAAAAGGATATTGGTTCTTTTGTGGAGACAGGGCTTAGCAAGGCATTCCATCACACCTTGAAACTGATCTGTGCAAGGTTAGAGAGACCACTGTGACAGCACCTAGTGCTAAAGCAGTCATTAAGAAAAAACATAGAGGGAGAAAGATTTGCCTATTAATATAAAGAAAATTGTAATAGTTATTTTAGGCCCTGGAACACTGTGAAAAAACTTCCAGCAAATTTGGTTTTACTCCAACTTGCTTCAGCAATAGCATTAAAACAATTAGATCGGGTAGGGTGTTGGCTGAGTGAACAAACCAATGCCACATCCACTGCAATCAGTGATATGCTGACAGATGTCAGCAGTGTTAGACACGCCACCCTATGAAATAGAGCAGCAACTGATTTTCTTTTACTAGCACACAGACATGGTTGTGAAGAATTTGAAAGATTGTGCTGTATGAACCTGTCCAACCCCTCCAACTCCATCCACAAAACCACACAAAAACTGAAAGATTTAACAGCTCAAATCAAAGAAGACAATGGGTCATGGTTAGACAATTTGTTCGAAGGACAGAACTTTGCACCTTAGTAAAGGGAACTTTGTAAAATGTATTTATATGTATTGGTTATTTTAGTGGTAGTATTAGTAGTAGTACCTTGTATACTTTGGTGTGTGCAACGGATGACAGGCAGAACCATCGAAGAAACCTTTATCGTCCAAGAGAGAGATGTGGGAAATGAAGTTACAGAGAATTCTCAAAACCTTACAGAGAGATCACGAGGTCTTAGAGGTCACGAGGTCTGCAGTTCCCTGCTGCCTCTGAAGTAGTGTACACAAATGTAGACATAGATGAAGGCTTTGAATTAAGACCTTGGAGCAAATGAGACTTATCAAAACAAGAAATAGCAATTACTACCAGATTTGACTTACGTCTTTAGAATAGATCAGATCTTTTGCAGCATTGGAATTGCTGTGGTCTAAAGTTAAAGCGCTTAAAGCAAGCAAAAAAAAGGTGCCTTAGATAAGCAGAAAGAAATACATTAAAAAAGGACACACTGTAGTAGAGCTTTGCAATGCAAGACAGTTAAGAATTGAAAAAGCTATTAAGAACGGGGGAATTGTGGGAACATTGTAGGAACTGAAGAAGCAGAGGATTTTTACAGCATTGCAATAAGCTTACATAGATAGAGCTTTGAAACAGAGTTGAATTTTAGGCCTTGAAATATTTGGAGCATAGTTTCTGAGCTGCAAAAAATATAAAACAAGCAACTATTGTATGCTGTAAGGTGTAAGTGTAGCGTTTATTGATTGGCCTAAGTAGATGCTCGTAAGCTTTTAGCATTAGCCCATTGGCTAAAAAAACTTTTAAAAGCTCTTGTAACAAAGAGAGCTTTGGCTGCTGTTGGCAAGACATAAGCTGTTGCCATCCTTCGTGTCTTAAGCTGTACTGAGGCTGATGTTGCAATGAAGCTCCAAGAATGTCTCCCAGTAGTTCTGTCCCGTTATTTGGAAACCAGATCCAACAAACAGAAAGCTGAACATGAGTCAGCAGTGCCCTGGCAGCCAGGAGGGCCACCCGTGTCCTGGGGGGCATCAGGGACAGCATCACCAGCCAGGCAAGGGAGGGGATTGTCCTGCTCTGCTCTGAGCTGGGGCAGCTTCACCTCGAGTGCTGGGGCAGTTTTGGGCAAGATAATATATGAAAATTTTAACGCTATTAGCATCCAACGGAGGACCACAAGGATGGTAAAGGCTCTGGAGAGGAGGCCTTATAAGGGTGGCTGAGGTCTCATTGCTGAGATCTCAATGCAGTCTGCAACTTCCTCATGAGAGGAAGAGGAGGAGCAGGCACTGATCTCTGTGGCAACCAGTGACAGAAACAGAGGGAATGGCCTGGAGATGTGTCAGAGGAAGTTTAGGTTGGATATCAGGAATTTTCACCCAGAGGGTGGCTGGGCACTGGAACAGGCTCCCCACAGAAGTGGTTGCAGCACTAAGCCTGACAGAGTTCATGAAGTGTTCTCAGGCACATGGTGTGCCTCTTGGGGCTGTCCTGTGCAGGGCTGAAGTTGGACTCTGTGTCCTGATGGATTCCTTGCAGCACATTCTCTGATTCTATGAATAAATGACAGTCATGATAAATACCTGAAATATCACCTTGTTTATTTGACTCACTCATGAGAAAGAAACTGCAATACACACCACATGCATAGCTTCCTACCTTTCCACAAGAGGAGCAGTTTCAAGTGTACATACTATTTATTTCAAAAGTTAATCCATTCTTAAAAATCATCTCTCATGAGTTATCAGCTAGTATTAGTGCCAAAACCATGTATATACTGGAACTCCAAAGACCTTGCAAGGATCTTGCTGGAACCAAATGGTACATTCCAAATGGTACATTCATATGAAAAGGAGGCCACATCTAAGAATATCTACTTCCACAGACATTTAAGTTTAGACAACTCATTAAACAACAAGTATCACTCCCTTCACCCTTCTGTTTCAGGACATAAACAAAAAACACTCCAACAAACAGTTTTTTGTTGTATGTAAGTATCCTTAGAAACAAGAAGCACTCTGTCCCATCACAGGAACTACCAGTAAAATTAAATCTAGGTTTCCAGGTTTGAAAAATGTTAACGAAATTAGGAGTTTTTCTGCTTGCATTTTGCGGTTTTGACATTTTGCAACTAATGTCCAAACTCAAGTTTTGACTGATCTGAAGTCCAGCAAAGAAGATTTTTTCCACTGGCTTGAACATATTCCCAATTCAAACCTCTGTCTGCTATATGTAACACAGCACAACAAAAAATGATTGCTTTTGGGCTTACTAATGGCTTTTCTGCACTTGGCTTCATCTTCTTGCCATAAATCAAGTTCCAAGTGACAGTAGCTTTTTGCAAAAAGAAAAAAAAAAAAAGAAAAAAGACCTGGCAACTTTTCAGCCTCTCAATTCACTTTCTTTGAAAGTCATTTTGCTGCAGGTATAATGAAGAGGGTTTCCCAGATAGCCTACTTCCTTATCTATACAGCCAAAACCCAAATAAATCTCTGTGTGAACCTTACGATAGAGGCTGTCTATACAGATTTGTTTATCTTAGCAGCTAGGCTGAAAAATGCCATTTAAGATGATATATTTTATGAAAATAAATTACAGGCCCAGTGAAAACATGGCAGTGCAACAGGTGAAGCAATGGAATATATAGGAGCTAAGATGAGCTTTTGAGCTTGGTACACAGCTAGGCAAACTGAATTTCAAGTTATTTTTAAAAAAATGTACTTTTTAACTGCCATTCATAGCAGTGATCATAAAAAATTGATTTCTTTACAAGAATATTCACTGTAATGAAGAACAGCACTTAGTCAAGTTAGACCAGATACAAAAATATGGCTATCATGTTCCAATATATTTTTTTTGAAAGGCTGGAAATATGAATGAGCATAGAAAGAACAAGATGATTTTATGTTCAGAGTAAGAACTTGAGCTGATTGAAAACCAAGTGATTTTTGAAGCTAAAATTATTAGCATAGTTCTTTAAATAATGTTTGTTCTAATTAATGTCAAATAAGGAATATTTATTATAATTTAATATTATATAATATATAATATGCAAATATTATAATTAAGAATAGAACATTTAATTTGGAAGTTATCTCCCATGATCCAACTGCCCAACCACTTCAGGGCTGACTGAAAGCTAAAGCAAGTCTTAATGGCATTTTCCAAATGCCTCATAAACACTGACATGCTTTAGGCACCTCTCTAGGAAGCCTGTTCCACTGTCTTGTTAAAGAAATACTTTCTAAGGTTCAGGTTCAGCCTGCATCTCCCTTGATGCCACTTAGAACTGTTCCCAAGCATCTTATCACTGGATATTAGAGATGCATCAGCATCTCCCTCTTGCTTCCTCACCTTGGGAAGCTGCAGAGAGCAGTAAGGTCTTAACTACCACAGCCAAAGCTGCAGAGCTTAGCTGCTCCTCAGAGGGCATAGCCTCAAGTCCTTTGATCAGCTTTGCTGCCCTGCTCTGAATGCATTCAAGGACCTTAATATCTTCCATAAATTGTGGGGCCCAGTACTGCACCCAGTACTCAGGGTGAGGCCACACTAATGCTGAGTACAGTGCGACAATCAGCTCTTTGGACTGGCTGGTGATGCTGTGTCTGATGTACCCCAGGATGCAGTCTGCCCTCCTGGCTGGCAGGCTCGACTCAACATTGAGCATAACATCAACCAACAGCCCCAGTCCCCTTTCTGGAAAGCTGCTATTCAGTCACTCCTCCTCAGATGTGATCTTGTGCTCTAGGTGAAGAATTTTGCATTTGAACTTAAATTTTGTCTCATTAATCTTTGTCTAGTGTTTTAGTCCACCTAGAGAAGTCTGCAAGGTCACTCTACAAGAGCCAACAGCATCTCCCAGTTTTGTATCATCAGCAAATCTTCTGATACACAATGGTGCATTCTCCTATATGCAGATAATGAATAAATATTTTGAACAGGACTGACCCTAAAACTGATCCATGAGGAACACCCCTGGTAAGTGGCTGCCAGCAAGATATAGCCCCACTCATCACAATCCTTTCAGCTCTGACATTCAGCCACAGTCTCAGTTCACCCACAGTATTGTGAACCCTCTCATCCCACAACTGGATAACTTTATCCAGAAGGATGCTGTGAGGGACAGCCTTACTAAAATCCTGAAAAGCTCCATCCACCACCTTCCCTTTTTCCACTTGGAGGACACCATAGATAGATATCAAATTAGGTAAAAAGGGCCTTTCTGAATCACCTTTGTGAACCAATATTGACTGCATCGTTCTTTGAATGCCAAAAGAACAATGGCATATACCCATTATAATCTCCAGAATCTGAGGCTAGAACTATCACATTTGTAGTTTCCTGGGTTTTCCTGCACACCCTTAATGTAAATTGAATAATATTGGCTATTTTCCAGTCAGCAGGGACCTTCCCAGACTCCCAAGACCTTTGGTACATGATGCAAAGGGTTCACGCAGTAACGATAATAAAAATAACTCAGGTAATAACTAGTTTGCATATTCATTGTCAATATACCCTGAAATACATAACTGTTACAAAAGACCAGTGTCACAGCCAAGATTCAGGTGCACTGAATGGCCTAATGAAACACCTGGCTCTAATCAGTGTTTTTTGACTGTATTTGACTGAAAAGTTTACTGAAGTGTTTCCACTTGAAGAATTACCTCGTTATTCTGTTTTGCTGTTGTCATATTAAGCATGCACTAACACTGTAGGTCACAAAATTCATTGAATATACACAAAAGTGCTAAAATGCTACTCTTACTATCTAACACCTTACCTCACAGTAGATTCTTTGTAACAGTAAAGCATTTTAACAGAATAGTTTAAGTCAGTATTAACATAAAACACAAATTTGCA
Source organism: Nicator chloris (assembly GCA_013400495.1). NCBI lineage: Eukaryota > Metazoa > Chordata > Aves > Passeriformes > Pycnonotidae > Nicator > Nicator chloris. Next base: position 3,426 of record WAAE01012031.1, on the reverse strand, counting down.
CGTTTTATTTATTTGTAAGTGAAGAAATTTCATTTGCTACTGACCTAGTAGCAAGATGCTACTTATTGTATCTTGCTATGAAATTAAATAGAACAGCAGTAAGCCAGGTGCAGCACTTTAAGTCAGTTTAAAGCAAGCACTGAAAATACTTGAAGTTATATATATTATACCAGGATTTTATATCCTGTCTAAGCCTTAGAGTATTTGTAAGTTTCTCCCTCCCAGTAGAGCCACTTAAACCACAGTTCTTTCAACCTCCTGCCACACTAATGCAACAAAGCCTCCTTTACTTTGTGGAATCAACTGAAACTCACTGCTTCAGAACTGTTTCATTTCTAGTCCTAATAAACAGAATATTTTTGTTTTGTCGAGGTCTATTGAATTTCATCTTCCTTTTGATGTCTTTATGTTTGCCAAAAATATTTGGAATACTTTAGTATGTATTCTTCATTTTAGTTTTTGCTTCCTAGGTCAAATCCTTGAAAACTTATGAATTACAGTAATAAATACTATTTTATGACCTATTGCCAGGCTAAGCAAGCTGAAGTATTACACAAGCTTTCTCTAATTTCTAACTTACTTTTTCAGATACATGTGAAAAAGCATTCTTACTGAGCTTTTTCTGTATTTAAAGATTAGCACTTATTACATTAAAATGTATTTAATCTTACTGTCACCTCAGTACACTAGTGTCAAACACATCCCACATTTCAGCAAACATTTCTGCCACCCTAATGGTACACTTGATAAGACACGAGTGCGCACAGAAATGGCTAGCCTGGAAAAATGAAGACAAGCCCACTATATGAATATATGCCTTTTTCTAGTAGTTCCCTCTGTTTTCTTATGCTATATTAGACATCTTATATGAAGACTTGCTGTGATAACAATTCAATTGAAACTATCAAGTGGCTAATACTATTGGGTTCCTTACAGATATAATGACACTGCTAGGGTTTGAGCAACTAATCACCATATCATCTCCTTAAACAGAAAATCCCTAGAATCACATTACTTTTTAACATCAATATGAAATAATGACATGAAAAAAAATCCCTAGAATTATTTTGTCAATTTCACTTTTGTGTTGTGCAACTTAAACAATTACATTGCTAAATAATATCACAAGAGTTTGTTAAGTGAGTAGACGGAGAGATATATAAAATGCATCCAAAACTGAGGACACAGATTATACAAACAATGGGAAACATGGCATTTGATTAATTGCATTGGATTTCTTTATTCCATTGGTTTACTTGAGACAGTGGGTTTAGGCCACTGAGCAATGAAAACCTGCACAACCTCAACACCTGATACTGAGCCAACAGCACTCTACACAAGGCCAAAGGCCTTAAATCCATGCATAATGACTAAACCCAGGAAAATTCTAAGAATTCTTGGTGTATGAAAAAGTATTTTGCAGTTTTTCTTTTAACTAATTAAAAAAGACAAATGGCCCACTGTTTTCTAAGTAGATAAAAAGAACCACAAANACCTGATACTGAGCCAACAGCACTCTACACAAGGCCAAAGGCCTTAAATCCATGCATAATGACTAAACCCAGGAAAATTCTAAGAATTCTTGGTGTATGAAAAAGTATTTTGCAGTTTTTCTTTTAACTAATTAAAAAAGACAAATGGCCCACTGTTTTCTAAGTAGATAAAAAGAACCACAAAGCAATTTTGAATGACAGTTTTATTTAAATTGATCTATATTAAATTCAAGAATAGCAGAAAATAAATTTTATATGTATAAAAAATAGATACACAGCACTACAAAATATCAAAATTATAGCACAGAAGTATACCCTTCCCCCTGCCCCACTTTCCTTGTTCAGAACAGCTAACAGTTTTATACATAGTAATGCTCCATCATTTCTTGTAAAGATAATTTTTAATATCACATCCATATGCTGCTTCTATCTGGGTCTTTAAAGAACCAGATCAAATTGGTTCCTTTTTGTATACAGCAGGTCATAGCTCTTATGTTAGGATATTTCATGTTTTAGTTCTGATCTTACATAACCTGATACTGATTCTGTTGTGAGGAGAAGTTTTACTCCTCCCCTTATTTCCTTTTCCATTTTTCTTACTATCACTTGTTTCTGACAGATCTCTGATGATGTAAGGATGATCATGTGTGAAAAAGGATTGAATCATCATAGGTATCAATGAGTGGGAAAAAAAAAAGTATAAAACAAATATGTTTCAAAATTTATCTGCTCAACACGGCTTGATTTGCATTTTACACGGAGCCAGCATATACTCACTGTGGCTATGAAAAATGTCTATAATTCTATATGCGGTCATTAGATAGCAGAATGGGAATACATAAATGGGGGTCATGCTAAAATTAGTCACTTAGCTGTTGTCTAGAAGTATTTAACAGGTGTACATTCTTAGCCAAAACTGTCAATGAAGAATTCTTTCAAGCTAAACAGAGCTGCTCTGCTTTTGTCCAGCTTTATTTCAGTTTCTCTTCTAAGACCACAACTGTGAGACATCTTTTTATGAACTATCATACCTAAGTTTATTTTCTTGCATGGATATACACAATAAATACCAATACAATATAGTCTAGCCATACTGATCTGAAGCCAATGTTTTTCTCTTAGGAACATCATACTACCATAAAAAGGTATGGCATAATTGATTTTTTACTCCTGCAAATATTTCATAAAATAAAATTAATCCTAGGCACAAGTATGTGAAACTGAACTGAGTAACTTCACAGCATTTTATGTAAAACAAAAATTTGGCTGGATGAAATTCAGTGATGTAAAATTCATTGAGAACCAGAAGTAAGTAAAATAAACCTTTGCAAAGGTTTAGATTACAATGGTAGGTTGTAACTGGCAGGAGAACTCTCCATGTATTTTAATCAAGCAAATACAAGTGAACAGTCAATCACCTTAGAAGAATATGTAGGATGACAAAGCGCTGAATTAAATTTCACTGGTAAAAAAAAAGTAGGGAAAAAGTGAGAACAGATTTCTCAAAAAAATCTGATATCTATGGCTACCTTCTTATGATATCTTTAAAGATCTTAGATCAGCCTACTTTTGGTTTTCCTAAATAACTATAATCTCTGAAAGTTTTGACTACAGGAATTTACAATGATCATTAAGAAATGTGGGACTGCTGTTTCACTAATCTTCTGAAGTGACATCTCTGGAAGAAGCTTTCTAATGTTGTCCTGGGGTGACTTTATGGTGCTTGTATCCCCAATTGTCTGTTCTGTTTGTGCTGGATATTAAGTTCTGCAAGTTTGTGACTGGTTCTGAGAGTGAAGGTGGGGAGAAGAAGTGTGCAATTTGTTTTCAGAAACTGCACTTGCTCGCCTGCATTCCCTCACGGACTGTGCTGTCTGCAGCACGGACAACAAGAGAGAGCTCTCCTTTGATTTTAGTTAGTTTTTGTTAGCTA
>WAAE01012030.1:0-56105 GCA_013400495.1 Nicator chloris | reverse complement strand
CTTCCTCTCTAATACAGGAATTTGAACTTATTTTAGTTTCTTATTTTCCATCACTGTTATAGTTGGTGACCCAAGCTGCAGGAATATATTTTATGTGACGATGACAGATTCATGTCATATTCAGAGCCAGGAAATACCTAGAGCTCTCCTGCTCTGGCATTTATTGATTACTTTTGTTTCCTGCTCAGAGACAGTACTGCTGGCATAGGTGTAAGAGATGGATGCCAGTACAGCAAAATTCTCTTACCTGACTTTTTATAACTAGCTAGGTATCACTGTTTAGTGTACATTTTGGCCCATAGTAGTACATGTTTTTTTAATACCCTGAGGCTTGTAATGAAAATTAATATAATTTCAGTTTAAAAATGCTACTACTAAAAAAAAAGTTACAAGGCCTCTAGTTGGAAGAAAACAAAGAAAAGAAGCCACTATGAGAAAGAAACTTTGCAAACGCTTTTTCTGTCAGCAGTTGCCATGCATTGATGTTTCTGAACATCATTCTGAACTGAATATGCTTTTTCAGACTTCTAGTCTGGCTCTGTAGCAACCCTTCAGGGAACAGGAAAATAAAATACAAGAGCAGGACCTAGGTGAGGTAAGCAGTCCCAGATTCAGGAAGCTGAAGCTCCCACACATGATAGTGAGAGAAAGCATCAGGTAGGAGAGACCTTGCTCTTAAATGTTACAGCCAACAGCCTGCCAGGTAAAGCATCTGTGTTCCTTTGTCATGTAGGTAGGGGCAAAATCCCTTTCAAAATGTTTGTGCAAGGTTTGTGAACAGACTGTGTCTAATAGTTGAGATTGTCTATGGAAGTGTGCCTTCCACCAGGCATTGGCCTGAATACATTGAGGTGTTCTGGGTGAACAAAAGTGAGTAATGGCTGGGCTTAAATACCAACTCTGGGAAGTGTTTTGTGGTGTATGATGCCTGCATCAGAGTTTAGTGTGTCCTTCAAAAATGATTTCTTTTTGAAGCTAGGTCCTTGGGTAATTCTCAGAAGTTCCTTAACTAATGTTAACTAACCTTTCTGAACAGGGAGAAGAGCAGTGAGAAGCTATAATTCAGAAGTAATGCAAAGTATAACCTCTTGTGACTTCTGTGAAAGTGATTGCAACCTTTGCCACCGAGATGGTTCTGCAGCCTTGCTTCAGCACTCTTCGTTGGCCTCCTTGTTCTGTGTGCTCTTTGTCCTTCATGTAAACTTGCTGTGCAGTTGGGTGCTGTAAAAAGAAACAGATTAACAGATTGTGTTTCACATCTAAGGTTTCCATAAATTATCCAAAGAAAATTTTATGTTCAGACACCAGCCCGTCTTTAGTGATTACCATGACCAAACTCCTGCTGTGTTCAGGGAGAATTGGGCTGGCCCATATGGTAAATTTCTGGCTGTGCCAGAAAACTTCTACAAGTGTTTGCTGGAAAAGCTTTCCAAGTGTTAGTTTCATACTGAATTTATTTTCTGAAGAAGCACAGAGTTACTGAGAAAGCAGTGTGATAAAAAGTAAACTTAGCTCCATATTCCGACTTTGTTTTTACCCCAGCTTCCAACTGTGCCCATTTTTTAGGGATGCATGTAAGTTTACCATGCTTTTCCAAAACACTATCTGCTTCTCCATTAGGGTGTTGATAAGCAGTGGTATCAGAGCTCACTTCATTCTGTTCTGAAGATGTGACACTCAACATTAATACTGAATTTCTCTGTGTGCTCTCATGGGGAATAATATGAAAAAAAAAAAAAAAGAAGGAGCTGGCTTCAGAGCAGATCCAAGAGCCAAAAAGTACTGCATTAACAAACTGCTGAATGCTCCAGAAAGTTATCAGTCTTCTTTTTTTTTAACATTATAGAGAAGGTAGGTGGATTTTTTTGTCAATTCATGAGCTAATCTTGCTTGAAAATAATAAGGCCTCACGATGTTCTCATGCATTTTACTCTGAAAGGCTTTTTACTGTAAATGCGTCAAAGATAAAGTCTGTTTTTCAGACTTCATTTTTCCAGGGTTATTCAGAAACAAATGCAATTCTCTTTCCATGTGAGAATGCTGGTGTCAGCTGGCATATATTTATGGCCAGACGAAAGAAGTTTGCTTTGAACCTGTTCTGTTTTTTTGATGTCTCCTAGAAATGTCTCTCTGGGGCATCATTTATGTCGTGTGCTTTCAGCATCATCTTGTCAACAGTTCAGGTAGCATAACCCCAAACAACTGTTTACTGCTCTCAGTGCCATGTGAGTTGGTGGCCCTGGATGCCATCTGTGCCCACTGTATCTGGTGGTAGGAGAGGCTTTTAGGAAGTGTGGGCTGCATATGCATTCAGTCCAGCCAAACCATCCACATGCTTGCTTAACTTTAACCACATCCATGCATGCTCAAGTGCTCTGCTGAAGTGGAATGCAGGAGAGGGATGGTGAAAAGTAGCAGGCACTTTTACACCCAAACCTGTTCTTTGCACATGGGGAGAATTACAGATCTCAGTGAGTGTGGGAATGTGTGAGCTTGGGAGCTCGTTCCTCCTGAGTGAGTGTATGAATGCCTTCGTTGTCTGGCAGCCATTCTCTCCTTCTTGTACACTACCTGTAATATCTAATGCTTATTCCTTTTTGATAAGGCAGCCACGCTGTTCCACTAATAGTTACTAAACTGAAGTTAATAGCTGTCATGCTGACTAAGAGAGGTGGAAATCATAATTTCTATTGATTCTCTTTCTTTCATACCTTTTTGAGACGGAGTGTGTTTTTGTGCACATGTAATAATATGGCAGTCACTTTCCTTGAGCAATTTCTAATTCTTACTCAATTTTTGCTACTGCTTAAAATGTATATTTTTGTATTTATGCTCATCTATAATGTTGTTCACAAAGGAAATTTTGCATAGTAGCATGGGAAGAGGCCTGAACTTCCTGAACTGGGAATTCCTTCTAATACCAGTGTATAGATTTTAACTGCAGAACTAGTTTAGATGGGGTTATTTGTTTCACTTCACCTGTTTTTGGAATTTTTCACAAGGCTTTTCACAAATTTGGGGTTCTGTCCTGTTTCTCAGGCAGAGCTTAGGCCTAGTTCTTCATGGTCATTCACGCTTTTCCCTTGTCCCTGGTGTGTTTTGGATTTCACTTTCTGAGTAGTTCATTAGTGCCGGAGCAGAGTGTGTGTGCTGCTTGGACCAGCATGAAGTAATGTATTTATTGAAGCCAAACACACTGCTTAGTTAGTAGGATGCAGGATCTCACCCTCTGTAAGCCATTCACTTGGTTACTTGGGTCCAAAGCTAAGGGCAATGAGGACACAGACTTAAACACATCTCTGCATCTCAAATCCTTTATTAATTTATGGGAGCCTAAATCAAACTGTGCCAAGTGTAAGATCTGGAAAAAATTCTCAACTGAGATGTGTTTTGCTATGGGTTTGATTTTCTTGTGACCTATGAAAGTTGGTCTTCTCTTGTCTTGTCAAGCAGCAGACTTGACATGTTATTTGCCTCTCCTTAAAATAATTTCAAAACCCCCAAAGCTCACATACTTCCAGGTTTTACTATATGCAGGACTTCTAATAGGGACATTGGTACCTGATTAAGTATGGGATAAAGGGGCTTATTTTCTAGACAAGATGTACTGGAGATAAATTGCTCTTTTGCAGTAGATAGTAGGAATAAATTAGTTCTGTTTTGCGTGCAGTCCAATCTTCCTGAAAATCCTCCAAGAAAAACGGATTTAAACTGCTTAGTTGAGTTTTGGACAGTGCAGCTTTTACTAGTATTTCCTTACATTTGTTTTTGAGACAAACAGCACATGTTTTTAAATGACTTTTGGCTGTCTTTCACACTGTATTAAGAATCATCAGTCATAATGCACTGTGTCAGGGAAATCGTTGGAGTCAGTGAATAAGCGTCCTCTTTTATTTTACTTTATTCTGTACAGCATGCATATTGTTGCAGGCATCCAAATCTGCAGCTGTATCAAGCTATTTTAAAGGAACAGTGTACATTGTATGACTTTAAACAAATGTTTACACCGGGTGGCCTTTAACATTCCTGCATCAGTGCCTTCAGTCCCTTTGCAGTAGTGGCTGGTGCTTTGAATGAATTCCAGATGATAAAATTTCTGCTGTGTTGGCAGTGAATGGAATAGCAGAAATGGAATATTATTTGGCATAGTGGCTTTTTTTTGTTTTCTTCATTGTTGTGTGGGAACCTTTACATAAATGCTCAGCATGTATATTACCCCACTGCTCTATAACATCCATTTTGGATGTTAGGGGGGCCATGCTCCCACTGAAGTTGATAGGAAATCTTGTAGCAGAAAGACTTTTGGAACACTTTAGCAGTAAGGTCTACAAGGAGCTTTAAGGAGTGGTGGTAAAAACAGTCATGAAAAGGTATTTTGTGATGGAGTCATCATGTTGTATTGTCAGAACATTTCTGCTGTTTGTTGAAATGTGAGTGTTCTCTGGCACTTCCCGTGCCCTTTGCAGCCACAGGGTGTCAATGGACATGGTCTGTCTAGGGCCCTGAATATGCTATTGAATCAGTAAGAGGAATTTATTTAGGATTGAGTCTAAAACAAAACTATAATGTATTTTAAAGGTGTTCCCCCCAAATCTTGAAAATGATGTCATCCATGGTCTTAGCTGAGGGTTTCTCTACAGGTTTCAATGTAGGTGCCATTTAGAGATCTTCTATACTAAATGCTGTTGCACAGAACAGGGAATGAGTGCTGCTTAACAGGTTTAGAGCACCTCAGAATCTGCATGCTGGGCCAGCTCCATGACTGGTTTGGTGGTTCACAGCATGGCACCACCATAGAATTCTTTATGTTGGAAAAGACCTTTAAAATCATTGGGTCCAATCATTAAGCCAGCTTTGCCAAGCCCGCCACTAAACCATGTCTCCAAGTGCCACATCTACACTCTTTTTACACAGCCCCAGGGATGGTGACACCACTGCTTCCATTGGCAGCCTGTTCTGATGCTAAACAGTGAAGAAATTTTTCCTAATATCCAAGCTAGACCTCCCCTGGCACAACTTGCATCAAACACAAGCAGTGCAGGCGTTCCCAGTTAGCTGCCATGCCACATGCTCCAGTTCATCAAGCATATGCATAATACGTTATAGGCTGCAGTGCTCTGCAGTGTGTCATGTTCTCTTTGTGGGAAAAAATACATTAGAAAGCAACTAGTGCCTAATGGCATAATTTTTCTGTCTGAAACACTAAGAAAGAGGATTCAGTTTTAATTCTAATATTATTTGTTGTAACATTTCTTCTTCTACCATAAGTCCTTATGCAGTGAACCATCTCTGTGTGACATAAAATTTTGAAATTAGATGCTTAATTTGTCTATGAAATATGACAGCAATTGTTTTCCTTTCCCTGTATCAAAATATTTCATTTCCACATTGTTTCTTATTAATTTTAATGTATTTCTGTGTGCCAAATGGAAATGCCATTGCTCTGTTGCTATTCTAGGCAACAAAGGCTGATAGTGGGCTGTATTAGATTATTCTAATGATTATTTTTTCCTACGCATAGCTTGTTTTCAGATAGGTATGAACATTAATTCCTTATGTGCTGCATTTGAGTCACCAGTACTCCAGTTTAGGATTTATCTTTAAATTCAAATAATTTGTAGTATTTCTTAGGAGCTACCCAAAACCGTCATCAGCATTGCTTATATCTTATAATGTTATGTTATGAACCTTTTTTTGTTGTTGTTGTGGTTTTTAATTTTGTCGGGTTTTATGGGATACTAAATACAAAGAAGAAAATAAAAATATGCTGGCTCAGTGGAGGTATATAAGCAGGTGTAATGTCCTGCTGACTGGCACATCTTTTTCCATATTGAGTCTTAAACAATTTGAACTAAAATTCTTGACTGCCTTGGGACATAGTCAGACACCCAATTTGATCTAAATTAGGATCATCATTCACATTTCCGCTTTTCATCAAATCAGAAATCGTAGAAAAAGAATGCTTTTATGAGCTATTTTGAGCAAACAGGGGTGAACTAACATGCCAACTATGCAAATAGCTTCTGTCTTTTCAAGTAATAAAACAAATGTTAAGGAACTAGACTGTTTCAAAGGACTTTGGAAGATTGTCATTCATTTATTTTTCTTCAAATAAAGTTTGCAATAGCTATTTTTAAATGCCATTAAAGATGACTTTTAATAATATATGTCTAATGTTTGCTTGTTTAACAATGCAGCTACTTGTAGTAGATCACAGTTTCTGTACACTGTTGATCACTACCCATCCTCAGCACTTCTTAGAGGTTTCTTCATCTGTGTTTTAAAGCTCAGAATTTAATAATATAAATAAAAAAAAAATTAAAAAAGTATTACAACAGTGGCTTCCCTGATCAGGCTGTAAACAGTCACCTCAATTTAAGAGTCTACTATTTTGTTCAACATGAAGTTATTGCAGAGTTTGCTGGTATCTGTAACAGAGGTAGCATAAATAGTCTTATGTGATGAGCTCAGTTCAGGTAGGCCCCTTGTGGTCATGGAGAACATTAGGAACTGTACTGTTGTGTGAAAAGGTTCAGATACAGAGCTAATTGCTGAAGTGGAAGTAAAAGAGCACCAAGAAATTTTTATGCCAAAATACTTGATAAAAACATAATTGAAGTGATGTGCAGAAATTTTTTTTCAGGTGACCTGCTATTTTAACTGCCATTTTTCATGGTTTAGAAGTTTGGTCTCCATGACACTCTCTTTTCCTAATTTTCCTCATAATTCTCTTGCTGTTCCTCCTGCCTGCCCTTGAAAGAACTTCCTGGCCCATTTCAACTCTGAGGCCAGGATCTGCTCAGCCTCACTTACCTCTTTTGCCCTGACCCCTCACCATCTCGCCTGTAAGTTCAGTAACCATTTCTGGGCTCATGTGTCACAGATCTACCCTTTCCTTCAGAGCCTTTACGACCAGTCAAGACCTAAAGTCGTCTTTGGTCTCACAGAGAAGTAGCTATCAGCTCAAACCCAGGGTGAATAAAAGCACTTGGGACTTGTCAGCAGACATTTATGAAGCTGAAATAATCTTTAACCAACCTAACAGCTTTCTGTGGTAAGAGGATTGGCTGTGTTCATGAGGAAGGAACAGTGGATAGACTTTAGTAAGGCTTTGTCTCAATTTTTTTCTGTTTCAATCTTGATAATAGTCCTAAATAAAGCAAATTTGGAACATGAGATATTTTGACGATAGACCAGTCTTTAGAAGAGTGATTTTGGAACAAGCTGCTAGGTGAAATGTAGAAGCAACCAGAGCCCAAGTGTAAATATTTGTGCAGAGGTACCATCCCTTCCTACACAAGAGGCGTCGGGCAGATGCACGTGTAAGTAGTGCATGAGTGGTGGTTCATCTCTCTCCTGCCCCATGGACACCTCTAAAAGAGCCGTGATCCCGTGCTGAGGATGTGCTGCTTGGTGGTGCTCACGTCAGACCACGGTTCCCTGCTCCTTGTGCTGTGCTGGCACACGCCTCTCCAGCCCCAACTGGGTGTTCATGTCTTGAAACCAGCCACGATCTTAGGCACCATCTGAAACACAAACAGAGCAGACAATTGGGGATACAAGCATGATAAAGTCACCCTAGGACACACGGCTACGTAGGTAAGCGAGGATTTTAATATGTCCGAAGCAAAGAATGAGAAGTCATATCCCTGATAAAGAGGAATAAAATGACGTAAAAAAGAGCCTCTTGATCTGATTCTCAACAGCTGTCTACCAGGGAGACTGTACAGATTTTCCTGGGGATTCTTCTGGCTCTCACTGATGGAAAGGGAGGACCGAGCTGATGGATACTTTAGGTAAGTGGATAGACATTTTGTTTTGGGTTTTTTTTGGGCAAGGATAGCAATACAAACACATGTGGAAATAATGTACTAAGAAAGCTCTGTGGTTTCATATGCAGAAAAAAAGATAGAAGCCAACTCTAGCTCAGTGGGCAGCTAATTAAGCCAGAGGTCTCTCTGTACCTTGTATCCAAAGTTCAGTACAAGAGCATGTATCAGCAAGGTACCATGTGATTTTCCCCTTATAGTTCACACTTCGATTTCAGGAATGAACTATGCATCATTCCCACAGTGATTATTTAAAGATGGGTGGCTGGATGTTAGATGAGTGTCAGTATGTGTCTTGTTTGTGTGGATGATCATTATCCTTGAGCAGTTGTTCACATGCAGTTTAGGTCTGTTGTTTTCTGTTCCTGATTTTAATTGAATCTTAGTTAAAATAATAAAAAACACAAATACTTTTACTGTTCCACAACATGGTTTTATTGAGACAGTTGTAATGAGTGACTTTGCCATTGCTACATATTCTACTTGCTCCACTAAAGATTGAATGTTACAGCTTTCATGATACCTTTCTCAACTCCATCCACCATTTTTCCAATACAAAGAGACCAACCACAGTCTAAAAGACTTTTATTACAGGATACAGGAGAAGCAAAAAAAAAAGGTGTGAATTCTTTGTGAGGAAGCACAGCGTGTGGTCTCAAAGTGGTACCTCTCACCAAAGGAGTATGAGACTCCACATTATACAGAAAACAAAGGCTGATGTGATCAACACAGCTCTGCCTCAGCTGCTTCTCTGGTTTCATTCTTTTTCCACTCATTCATAATGACTTTATTCTCCTGCTTTTGCAAGAAGTAGAGCTGGGATAATGCTGCACAAGGTCATATGCAGGAACGCTCTCTTAATGCAATCCTAAGTTTCAAGTCCCTCAAGATTAGCACACTTCACCTGGCAACCAGTGGGGCACATCTGGCTTGCAGGAGGTTTGAACAGAGCCATTTTCCTTGGAGGTGATTGAAAACAAGTTATGTGAGCTGCAAGCAGAGCAGGGCAGCGGCAGGCACAAGGTGACAAGGAGAGGGGCAGAACAAAGGCAGCTGCCTGGAGCTGGAACTGCCTGGCAGAGAGCACTTGTTTGCACAGTCTCACCCCAATCCCCAAGCACGAGAGTGGCTCTCTCCCACCTGGGGAGGCAGCCAGCCTCTGTGCCTGATCTCTGGCCAAAACATACCTTTGGCAATGGGATGTGAGTCTGTCTGAGAGACATGAGAAAGCTGGCTGTGTGGAAGAAGGAAAGCAAGAGCGGGAGAAGGAGCAAAACTTCATTGCAGTTAATGTTGGACTGTTGGTGCTAGATCAATGTATAGATGAATATTCCTTGCTAGGGACAGCAAAACTGACTCTCCAAGCTGACTTCTTGGTTCACAGGTCACAAAACATTATGAGTACAGGGTACACTGTTTGTATTCAAGCTTCATTTTCTTAGCCTGAACACAAACCTCTTGCCCCATGTCCCATGCAGTGCCTGTGCAGTGTGGATGGCTCTGTGAGGGATGTTCGGGGACAGAACGTGCTGCTGTAAACAACCAGCGACAGGCTAAGGTGCAAAAAGGCAAACAACAGAGTGTGATGTATAAACAAGAGTACACGGGAGACATATGGTGCCCTTCTAAGCTACTGGCCATGCTTTGTTGGAGTCTGTGACAGGAAACCAATACTCTGCCTTTGGGGCTCCTGGGGGCAGAGAACAGAATTGTCTAGGAAGCTCAGCCACCATGGGGAGATTGAATGAATGAGTCCCTCGAAGCTCTGGGAGGTAGGAGCGTGGTTAAGATATTTCTCTCTCAGCTATGTCTGTCTATTTCAGAAACCCTTCAAAATTCAGGAGAGTAATTATTTCACGGTGACTATGGCAGGTAAAATTAGAACCAGGTGATTAAATTACAGAAAGAAAGTTTCAGTTTAAACAGCAGAAAGAAGAACAGGAGAAACAAACTGTTGAGCAGGCTGCTGTGGCTGCTGCTGTGAGAGAGCCTGCTGCTGTGAGACAGCCTGCTTCTTTCTTCAGAAAGAAGAGCAAGTTAGCAAAACACCTTCTAATCATGACCCAGGTCTGTGTGAGACTGTCTAGGTCGTGGAGATGGAGTAAGTAATCTCTTGATGTCCTTCTCAGAGCTGTTTTCTTATGAGCTGATGTCTGCAAGCTCTGCTGCTATCACATAGAACTGGACAGTTTTTACAAGATTTTTACAAATAATTTTGCCCCGGCAACCTAACTACAGATTGCAGCCTGCAGCAACAGGTGCTGTTCTCTGAGGCCGTTCCTACGGTCAGGCCAAACCATATCTTAGGTTTTGTAGGTTTCAATGCCCAGATCCTCATCATTATAGAGAGATTTAAATGTTGTGTTTGTTACTGTGGTGGTTACAGCTGTGGTGTTAGATTACCAGCTTGCAGATTCAATGTACAGACTATGAGCAAGCTACCTGGGGAGTGTTTTCATTAGTGGCTATGATTTTGTGCCAGGATTTGTCCTCTGTATCATGTTTCCACTGAAATTTCTTACTTCTTCACCTTTTTCCTTCCCAAAGATAAAATCAAAATGCCAGGGGTAACAAAACTGGAAAAGTTCTACCATATTAAGTGTGTGCTGAAGGCAGGCTTTTAGGGAGGTCTACACCTAGTGCCTTTAAAATACATGTATAGATGAGGCTGGCATGTTCCCAGTGCTTCCTATTATTATATTTCTTGCTGTACTTAGAGTTTTGCTGCAATTTAAGTCCAGGACTGTAGAAGACCCCAAGACCCAGGGCCCTTCTAGGGTGCCTCAGCCCTAGGAGTCCTCATGAACTTTCTTAATGATTAGCTCTGCTCTTGCTATTCCCTGGCACCAAGGTGGAAAAAAAAATCATCTTATTTAAGCAATGAGATGTCTGTCACGTATATGGCCTTCCCTGGTGTGCTGGGAAGTGCAGTGCAGTGGGTGGTTGTTCCCTGTTTACCCACAAACTGCTGCTCCAGCAAAGGCTGTGTTGAGGACTGAACCTTGAAGGGGTCAGCTATGTAACAGACTGCTGCAGGGCAGCAACCTCGGTAAGGAGAGATTTGCTGCTGGATGTGGCCATTGGCAACGACAGCTGATAGCTTGAGAAACCTGATGATTCAAAACAGAGGCAACCTTGGGAGGCTGATGTTATGGGTTATAAAACAAATAAGGAATTTCTTTCTCCCTGGTGAGAATTCTCACTACCTCCATAAGGGCAACTCAGAAAGACAGCAAGCAAGGACATAGAGATGTCCTGACATCGTTAAACTTTTAAGCTCTTGAAAAAGTTCTTCAGAAGTACTCTGTGTCTTTTCAAATATACAGAGGGAAATCTGTCCTGGTTGTTCAACAACACTGCTTGCTAGAGCTGCTAGTGAGCATTCAAGGAACTCAGAGAATTACAGAGTGTAGCCACTAGGACACATTTATCAAGGGGAAATCAACCAAACCCAGCCTACAGGACTATTACAGGAGGCAGCTGTAAGTATAGGGAGAGATTTTTCACCCCTGCAATTTACAAATTTTGCATATCCACATATGATGTTTGTTACTTTCACAGAAGTTTGTTACTTTCACAGAAGTTTGTTACTTTCTGTTCTACAGCTTGCAGCTGCATGTATAAACATCTTATATTTTAAATCCTCCCAAAGATGCGAAATGCCCAATAGTGTAGGTCTGATATCCTGACAATTCAACTCAACATCTCCAAATGAGTGTCGACGAGGTATGCACACTCATTTGATGCTTTCTGTGTTTCTGTTCTTTGGGGGTGCTGATCCTATGAAAGATGCCATGAGGCTGGACCACAGCAAATACCAGAATTGCTGCCCTGGAGTAATTTTAGCTTTACAGTCTAGGAAAACAGTTGATTGCATCCATTTTAAAAGTCAACTGCTGTGTTATTAATATTTAAAAAGATTATTAGTTCTTGGTGAAGGCAGTAATCATTAGCACAAACGGGTGCATGCCTTGCAACATGTAGAGCACAGACAGAGCCAGGCATGGAATTTTCTTTGGAGCCCACCAAGGAGTCTCAGCTGAAGCACCTTTCAAAGTCTTGATGTAATGCTCGTCTGCCAGCTGTACGTATTTTGATTTTTTAGGCTGCCTTCAAGTACTTATGTTGAATATTTCAGAATCAGAAATACAGATGATTTTCAGTCCTTGGTTTCTGAAAATCCCCGAGTCCCAGGGAGCTGTAAGTGATCTGCTCCTTTGAAAATGAGCTCACTGCTCTTCAGTGACCTAACTATGATTATAAGAGCTTACTGGTAAGTTAAGATTGGGAAAAAAATTGCCAATAGGCAAAGAATGAAAAAAATCTGCACACACAATATTTACATAACTTGTGTAATGCCTAGTGGGTGAGCCTGGCAGGGTGTGAAAACCAGGTGACAAAAGATATTTCTAATCCTTTTTCTCCTGGTGCCAACAGAGAGCTCGGTGTAATTCTAGTTGTTCTCCTCAGCCCTCAGCAGGCTGTATTAGATTTTATCTGGTTTTATTAGGGTAGTTGGTTTTTGTGCAAATCTTTCCAACAATGAGTTAAGCAGAGAAAATAAAGGAGGTAGAAATATTAAATGACTACACTGTTAGATTATTTTTTCTTTTATTTACAGCAGACCAAACAAAGCTTATGTACCACCATCTTTTATGAAGGAGTTTGATGCTCAGGCTTGCATTTAATTTGTGATTTACATTTAATTTGTGATTTAAAATCCCATTTATTAGCTTCTTTGGAAAATGCTAGCAGTTTGGAGAAAGTACATGTTTAGCCACTGTCTGTTTCCACTGGATCCTCTGCCTAACTCATCCTATTACAAGGTTCCAAAGCCGCAGGAACTTACCAAGTTTCCTTTCAATCTTCCAGATGATCTCCAACTATTTCAGTAAGTCTTGTATAGAATCTTAATACAAAATTATATCCCTTAAATAAAGAACATGCAGTTCAGTACCCAAAGATTTTTAAACAGTTTTTTCTTTTAAATTTAATTATAGATAGATTTTATAGTTAGTTTTATTAAAGTTATTATCAGACAAAATATATCAGATATATTCATTAAAAATTTTTGCAAACAAAGAGACTATCTTCAAAAGCTCAGGTTTAGTCTCCAGATGCCATGAAGAACAAATTCCCCTTTTGAAAAATTTCCTGTATGTGATAGTAACTGATGTACTAATTTTCTGAAAACTGATTCTACTTCAGATCAACCTTCTGGAAAGCCTTTCAGGTGCTAAACTAATGTGAAACTTCAGGCATGCACACACAGTATCCAATTTCAGTGTGGTGGAGCAGCAATTGTCACTTTAGCGTGCTCGGGTAGGTCAGGACCTGGTGCAGGTGCAGTGGCCACTGACTGCATTGTGAGTGTTAGGTGGGACACCTGAGAAGTCCTGCTCAGTGGCCCTGACCCACCTGGTCAGGTATTGTTCAACCGTGGAGCAAACATACAGTCCCTACTCCAGACAACTCCCTGTCAACACATGGGACAGGGAGGAGACAGAAGGATGTGGCCAGATGAAGGGACGTGAGGAAATAGCAAGACAACTACAAAGCAGCAGGTAGATCAGTCTTGATTCACAGTGTGTGTCTCGTAGAGCCCTGGTGAAGACAAAATTCTGAACCAAATGCTTGCATCTTCTCTTTGAATCTCATTAAAGCTACAAAGCATCCACCACTATGAACTAACTTTTACTGTGTCATTAATTAGGGCTTATTCTGCTTTGAGAGACAGGTACTTTAAAGGTATGTAAAGACCATTAGGACTACTTTGATTGGGACCTGTAGTGGTGTCTTGTTTGATTTTAAGGGTCAGTGGAAGGACTGTGATGGGATTTGAGTTCAGCTATAAAATTTTGAAGTAAATGCAAATTTGAGGATGAGAGATTGCCTCCTTGTTTAAATGTTTTTAAAAAGCCTTTCTTTGTTTTTATTTCTCCCCTATGAAACTAAATAGTTGTTCTGGAAATATCATTAAAATGGATTAAAAGGAAATATTATTCGTAAAAGAAGTTTCATCATTACATTCTGTTTTCTCCATGGAAAATAGTAGGCTTTTAATGTAGTTGAATGTCAAAGCCCTGCAGATGTAATTGTTGTGCTTTTGAAAGGAAAACATTAATTAAATGAATGTGTCACTCCGTGGATTAGCTTTTCTCCCTTTGAATAGTTACTGTTCCTTCTCTTTTGTACAGAACCTGAGAGTGAAAAAGTCACACAAAAAACCTGAGAAATTAAAAGCACCCTAAACTTGCTGGCTTTATCTCCTCTTCAACTAATACTGTCTTCATAAATAGAAAGGATGACCACAGTATTCTGGAACTGCCTTGCTATGCAGAAGGTGATTCAGAAATGGAGCAGGTCCAGAAGGATGATGGGGGTAGTAAGGAGACAGGAACAATTCCAAATTTAATAACACTGGAAAATTTGAATCAAACCTGAACTTCATTAAAGTTATGGAGCTTCTTTTCTGAAATTTGGAAATATCAGAACAGTGCAATTTCTCCAGTGGTTTAGTATTTGACTTTTTGCAGCTGGAGAAGGGTTGAAAAAGCATCTCAGTTTGGAGCTAGCTCCAGAGAACTCCTGCACCTTAAGCATGTATGCTGCTGAACACTGGAATGAAGCCAACAGTTTTATGCCTCCAAGAGATTGACCTCCCTGCAAGGCCTTAGGAGGCAAAGTATTTTAGGACTGGGAAAATCTTGATCAGCCAACTACACTGGGAAATGGTTGGGTCAAAAAGGGTTGCATGCAGTGGTGTGTAGCTAAAAAAGATAGGTGCTTATCTGCTGTACTTCAGCATTATTTATGTACCATACTCTATGCAGTATGTGGTATGTATGAACCTCTGGAGGTAGCAGATAGTATTTTTGATAGTTCATGCTTTGATCATTTTGTACTTTGTCACACCTGGGAGGTCTATTAAAAAGTCTTGCAAAAGCTGAGCATTTGTTTGAAAGGGTTTAATTTTGAAGCAACAGGAAAATAAGGAAGAAGTGAATGTAGATTAGAAGGGATGTTTTATCTGCCAAGCTAAGACATAAGCACAAGAGCCTCCTGAGCTTCCAATTTTGAGAATTCAAGATGGCTCCAATAGCTGTTTGGGCCTGAGGTTTATTATCACCAGTGCATTGGGGGAGAAGAAGGAATATTGATCATGTTGATGTTCTAGGAGATAGCTGCAGAAATTTCTCAGAATTTCTTGTTTTTGTCTTTTTCTTCCTTTCAGTTTTGATGCTGAATGTGAATCTTCAAACTAAGATATTCTTGAGAGATTTCTATTTTGAGAGTGTTTTATGATGAGTGCATCACATATCTTTGCAATGTGATAATTCAGCACTTTATGGCAATGATTTCACTCTGTAGAAGTTGTAATTCAAAAAGCTAGGGAAAAGACCATAAAACTTTGCTGGAATTGTAGAACAATTACAAAGTCTAACTCACGTAGCAGAAGTTTGGAAATTTCAGTAAGCTGAGTTTCAGATTTGATTCAAATATTCCAGATTCACTGAGTTGTGACGGTTTTCCTTAAATGATCTTCCTGACTTTATTTAATAAAAATATTTTAGAGAAAAATAAAACTCAAGACTGATTTAGTTTTTGCTATCTCAGAACCCTGGTGGAGGGCAGAAGTGTGGGAGTGGTGTGTGTGTGGGGACCGTGTGTGTGTGTGTATTTGCACTTCCCTTACCCTTTTGATGATATTGAAGAAGATATTATTTTTCTCAAAGTATCATCTCAAAGAGTCCAGTTATGGTAGTGCATATTTCTCTTGTTATGAATTGGACAATGTCTGGTATGATGGAGACCTAAACACACCTGTTAGGTAAAAGACTGAGTTTTAAGACCTACGTCACATGAAATGTGCATCTCCCAATAAATACTTAAATATGCAGCTATTGTTATCCTCTTATGGACTGATTTTCTATGGACCAGAAACTTGAATTGAGGATTAAAGAAACTTTTCCCCAAAAATATCTTTTAAATTTCTGAACTCTGGGTAAAGAAACTATGTAGTCAGAAGTCATATCTTATGGTAAACCAAAATGTTTGTTGTTGCTAAAAACCTCAAATAGATCAAGATTTGCATCAAAGAAAAAAAAAAAACAACCTGTAAGAAGTGACATTCAAACAAAAACCAAGCTTTGGATTCTGGTGAGAGGCAATATTGAGTTAGTTGCTTCAGAAGAAAGAGCTACTGAAAACCAAAACTTTAAGCCCAAAACCTCCCAAGGAGAAACAGCTGGTTTTGGCTTAGCATGTGTTTATCAGTCCTTAAAATTCCAGTTTCATGGCTCCAAACTCATAAAACAATGAAGAACACTTTTAATATTAGCAGATGAATATGTTGCTGTCAAAAGGCAGCTCCAGTCAAACTGTTGATGAGCTGTATGTTAGAAACTGGTTTACATTCTCTTTTTGTACCAACAGCACGTAACACCATGATCTGACTTCTTGAGAGCGTGAATGAGGTAGTGTTAAATTAAGATTTCTAACTCCATTTAGTCCCTGCACAACAAAATGTTTCCACCCATGCTAGTAATCACATGGATCACATTTCAGGACTAATGTTATGGATTTGCTAAAGGAAAGGAACTCCAAACTGGATTTTCTTGCACACAGATTTTCTCACTGATTCCCACAATATGAATATACTTACGTGCTGAAAATGGGTTTGGCACTATGCACACTGTCTGGTAAAATAGTCCTTCAGCTGTCTATAGACTGAAAAACAGACTGACAAAAGTTTAACTATTGAGAAGGCAGAGAGCAAAAGAAACTTGAACACATTAGAAAAACTTAGCTGCAAGTGTTGTGAGGAAAAAAGACGACTAATTTGTTTCAGGAGTTTTATGTCTGTTGATTATAGTAATGACCCATTGCTTAGAATTGATAAACTGAATTTATAGACTAATGTTACAGGATTTCTTTCTTTTTTCCTGAACTCATATGAAGTATCATCACTTACCTTGAAAAACAGCATTTTACCTCATAACATATTGAAGTACTGAATCTATTAATTTTTTCCAATGTTAAAGAATGCCTAGCAATAAAAGTTGTTTAACACATTAAATCGTCCCAGTGAGCCAAATATAAGCCTTGGCCACTCAGTGGGAAGGATGGTATGTTCTCCAGATGACAGTGGATCAAATTGTCATGATACACAGAGGTTCATCCAGACATTCTGGGCACCCTTAATTCCCAGGCATGCCAGAGGGGCTTAGGAGTGCTCAGAAATTTGTAACTTGTGAAACTTCTAGATGAGGTCCTGCCATAGTGGTTATTCAGAGACATGAGTCTGTTCACAGTCTTCCTTTTAGGGAGGCATGAGACCTGCCATCTGGTTCATGAACCATGCTTCCCTCCTGGGCAACATCCTGCCACTTAAAATTGCAGAAAAATGAAGTTCATAGCCTATTAGTAAATGAAAATTAAAAAAAGAAAACAAAGTGATATTTTTACCTTGCAAAGGTGGTGATGTTTTGTTCATTGCCTGGAACCTGATCAGGTTCCAGTGCAACTTGAGGTGACCTGGAGACACTGCTGGCCTGAGAGTTTGATATAGAACCAGCAGGAGGGACTCTTTTCTCTGTAACAGCCATTAGTTCATTAAGTGTTGCTAGAGTCCCTGAAAATTTTTCAGAACTGAAAACTCACAAATTCTGTATTGTGGGCCACGGGGTAGGTGACAACATTTTGGCCTGTCTTCTTCATCTCCATGAAAATCTGATGTAGTTCAGATTAATCAAACCTTAACTAGACAAGAGTGAGTCAGTCTTCTCTAATGTCATCTATCCTAGAGGGGTGATCTCTAGTAAACATTTACCTATTTTCTACCCTTTCCTTGTTGATATTTTTCCACCCAGATCTTTACCTACTCAACTGTTGCTATCTGCCAGGCTTTTCCATATCTCTTCCCTTCCAGCTGGTCACTCTTGGGGTGGCCCTGAGGACTTGTGCAGATTTCCTCCTCCTCTCCTTCTGCCTCGATTTTGTTGACTTCACTGCTGAGGTTTCTGCTTCTCTTGAGAGAGTTTATGACCATCCAGAAATTACCTCTGCTAGGAAATTATTCTTTTCCTTAAAGGAATGTGTTCTTAAAAACAACACTAACCTTTCAGGGTAGACTCAAGGGATGACGAATATTTTGGCATACTCTCAGCAGTTCATACTCTCTCCTCTTTCTCTTTCCTTTCAGTTCCATTGTGTGGATTCTCAAGCTCTCTTTAGAGCGTAATTGGAAAGCATATCTTTGTTTATTTCTTTCACCACACTGTTATTTTTTCTTTAGCACATTTTCTTGCTCTGGGAATACAAAGTATTGTGAACCAATAACAATGGACAAGCAGTGCTTTAATGACCCTTGCTTTTAATTTCTCAAGGTTCTGTCAGATACAGTTTTTGTCTTCCTCATTTTTTGCCATATGTGGCAAAGAAAATGCAAGCCTTGGGATTTTTTGGTAGACATCTGTAACAA
Organism: Nicator chloris; assembly: GCA_013400495.1. Lineage (NCBI taxonomy): Eukaryota > Metazoa > Chordata > Aves > Passeriformes > Pycnonotidae > Nicator > Nicator chloris. The sequence goes on along the minus strand of WAAE01012030.1, from coordinate 37,793 downwards.
TTCTCCACTTTCCTTCTTTCATCTGCAGAAATTGAGCTCAGTCAGAATTAAATTGAGCTCTTCAGAATTAAAGGGTTTGGAAAGTATAGACAGTATAAATCTCTGTTCCTTTTCTCTCATCCAGCTGAAATGGTGTGGGCTTTGTTTCACACTTTTTTTTCTGGCCAGAAGATTATTGGGATGTCACCAGTCTCCTCTGCTAAGTTGCATAATTGCCAACTTGAAAAGGTTCCTGGATGCTTCTCTTTCCCAGCACACGCTGTTCTACTGTTCACACCATTTATTCTAATACTTGTCAGGCATGCAGTCTTTTTTTTTTTTTTTAAAAAACACTAATCAGCCTGAAGAACCCATGAAGATGTGTGTTAGTGCATTTTCAAGGAAGACATATTCAGAATGATTGATTTCTGAAGGACAAAGGGGTGAAAGCCATTCCACCTGCTGACTTCCAGAGCAGTTACAGTCGCAGAGGTGACTTCAAAGCCAGGTTTCCAGCATGTTGACCTCCTGTATCTTCTGTTGCCTTTGGTTCTGCTGCCTTTGGTTGGGATGCAAGGAGGTGGCCTGGTCTATGTGTGCTTGGGGACAGCTGTTGGAGGCTTGCACTAGCCTGAGGCATCCCTGTGACCTCACTGAGGCCAAGAGAACGCTGGGGACGCAGCCCTGTAGGAGGCTTTCCAGATCATTGACCCAAGGCCAGCTGCAGTAGATAATCCCTTCTGGCAGCTGACTGGGCTCCTCCAAGAACAGTCTGAGAGCCCACTTTGTTTGCTGCCATCTTGCCATCTTCTCCATTTAGTGTCCATGTTGGGAGTCTCATTTGCATCCACACCATTTTGCTCATTAGGACCTTTCTTCTAACAGCTAGCCTAAATAATCTATCATTTCTGCACATGGGCTGAGCTGCAGAAAGCATGAAGAGGTGATCACCAACAGTGTGTTTGACTGGCTTATTTTTTTTTTTAATGGTTCTTTAATGCTTAGTTTTTTTCCAAAGAATTAAATGATGTTGTTTGTCATGATCACTTTTACTCACTTCCGTTCAGAGGGGGGTCTCCTTTTAGCATGCCACTTAATCCCTTCTCATCAGCTCAATGCTGTTGAAGGATGAGTGAAGTACAACACACTTTCTGTGGGACAGCTGCTCGTGGGAGCACAGAAACACAAGTGGCTCAGAGACAGAGATATGCTTTTAACATAGGGATTCATCAAACTGCACCTTAGAGAAAACTGTGGGGGAATACATGAGCTCCAGGATAATTTGGGTAGCTTGGAATCATTCAGTGATCCCACACGAAATAGCACTGCCTCTTTTATTGCTCTGCTGCTGAGGATGTAAGCAGCACAGGCAGGTGGATGGGAGCCCCAGGGGAGTAAAAAGGAAAGGCATTGTCCATCAGGACCCTTTGACAATGCCATTCCCCACTGTGGGGCAAGATCAGCGAGGACAGACCTTTGGGGCACAGTGCAGTGTGTCCCATAGCTGGCAGAGGGGATCAGTAGTTTGCTGTCCAGTTTGCTCTGCACCTGTTGTGCATGCCTTTCTGCTTAGCTCACTTTCCTTTTCCTTGATCTGATGTAATTTTTACAGATGAGGCATTCATGGAAAGATTCCAATAGACCTTTAGTAACTTTTTCCATTGAATAATGCTTTATCCTTTTAAAATTTTTTCAAATAAATATGATAATGAATAGAGATAGGAAAAAAATTAGGAACATAAGGCATTTTTGGATGGTGAGCAAAGACCACCCGGTATATCACATATTTCCCTTACCCACGTATCTTCCCAGCCCAGCTCTAGCCAATTGTTGCACAAACAGCTCTACTATTACAATCCTAACTGTTTTATTGGTTATGTCTAGATTTGCCACAGTCATAATTAAAATTTTTGCTGTACTTGTGACCAAAGAATCACAGAACATCCCAGAAATGATAGAAATCAGGGCTGCTAGGAACTTTAGCTGATCATTATTTCCATTGTTTCATGACCACTTGACATGCCTGACAGATATTTGTCCAACTTTTCTTAAAAGCTTTGTGTCTGCCATTGTGCTGCTTTGGTCTTCGAGTTAAACCAATGTTGCACTTCAATAATCACCCCTCAACCTCTGCTGTTGCCTAACAGCAGGAATTCTTGCTTCCAAAAGTTTCCATTCTGTGCCTCTAATGAGACTGGTGTTGGGATGGTATTTAGAACTGGGGATAGGTTTTCCTCTTCCTGGGTAAAAAAGTCACCCAGAATTCCACTGTGTAAAGCCCACTGACAAAAATTAGAGGTACAATTTCTCACCTATGCATTCAGAAGCAGATTAGTTTTTGCCAATCACAGTAGCAGCAAGGATAGTCTTGAGAACCTGCTTCTCCTTTCTTTCCACATAAGGCTTTTTATTTATATAGGTGCTCATAAGAGAAAGTTCTCCCAGTGGTCTGGCACCTTTTCCAGACCCTAAGTGTATTAAAATGATCACTTTCCATTTCCTTGAGTGTAGCCCCAAAACAGCAAGATCAGAAGGAAGGAAATGAGTTCACCCCTCTGCCATCTGCAGTTTTATGTCCCTCCATTTCTCACCCACCTCCTTGCAGGAAAAGAATACAATTCTTGCTCAGAGACTAATAACTGCATGAATTTGGTGGGGGAGGGGTATATTTTCCATATATTTTCCAAGTATTTTCTCTATTTAGCTCAAATAGAGAATTTCCTGCTATGTGTCTGCTCCTGCAGCAGTGGGTCTCAGCAGCAGCAGGCTGCTAAGGCAGGTCTGACCAGCTGCTGTGCGGAAAAGAGGATGTCTCTTGGGAAATGCCAGGCTTCCCAAGACTGATTTTATAAACCAGGTGTGGAAGACAGTTCATTGCCAGTGCCATTCTGTGGAGAGGCCACATTTGGTAGCTCCATGAAAGGAAATGGCTCATCAGAGGTGAGAGACTGAGCTGATTAACTGCAGCCTCTGAGCAGAACCAAACCACTGCCCTGTGCAGAGCACAGCACCATCATCTCGTCTCCAGATGACACAGGCTGTTCCTGTGTTCCAAAGTTCATATCCAAACAAAAAAAATAAATACAAGAGCGCAATCCTTTAGCCATCTGGTAAATGGAAAATTCAAACTTTGCCATAGAGGTTGCTAATCTCCTCCTGGCAGCTGGGATGCTGACCAGACACCCTGACGCAAATCCATGCAGCAGAAGGCAAGCACACACCTGTCAGGAAACGAGGAGAAAGCGTGGCTCTTCCGACTGCTCCGCACAAACAGCCAGTATCACCTCCCCAGACCAAACCCCTCATGTCTCAAAATGCTACGTAATGCAGCTGGCAGCTCCAGTCAGTGGAGCCAGTGCTTTTAAATCAGACTGTCACTGTATCGCCCTCATCGCATCCCATGGTTGTTCACTTATGTGGTCTGCATGCCTTCCAAGTTGTGGATGCTACACAAATCAGAGAATAATGCTGGCAAGGCAACTTTTCATCCCCTCTTTCATGAGCATCCTATCCTCAGCAAGAGGACAGTGAGGTGGGAGAGAAGTAGAGGAGACAACGGGGTTTTATTTTGCCATGTATACAGAGGGCCAAAGATGAGGAATAGAAGGAAAGGCAGCAAGCAATGTACTGTTGCTCCTGTTTTAAAAGAAATATTTAGGCTCCTATCTCTGGGAATCTGGGCTATGAGTCCTGAAGGAATGGGGGGAATATCCTAAAAACTCAAGGCACAGTACCAGAGGCAACATGGGAAGAAGCAGAATGCCCTGACATGAAAGCCTTAATGACATTTGTTGGTTTCCCACTCAGTGTTGGGTTTTTTTTGAAGATCCTGCCAGCTTACCTAGTGCATACCTCACTCCCTGGTGAACTGAAGTTAGACTCTTAAAACTTTTATCTTGTGAGGCTCAGAGCACTCTAGACCCTCTCTGGACTTGATCCAGTACATGAGGAACTGATGAGGAGTGGATAGATTGGCTTGCCTGACAGCCACAATCCATTGATAGGAAAGCAATGCTAGGCTGGTTTCAGTCCATGGCAACAGCAAACCCAGCCTGCTTCAAAGGGCTCTCAGGGACATGCCAGCCTTTAGATCATGGCTGGCAGGTGGGAGCTCTGGGCTCTCCTTTCTTCTTTTGCTACATGGGGTGCAGCTCAGGGTGACAGGAGAGCTCTGCCAGGCCCTGAGTCTGAGGGGACCCTCTTGCTGCTGCTGCTGGCAAGGCAGGCAGGGCTGGAGCTGGCTGTCCCTGCTTTTGGCCAGAGCTCTGCCCTCTAGAACCGCATCCAATGGGAAGCTTGGCCCAGGCAAGATCTGTGCAGCAGCAAAGACTCACCTGCTTGGCCTGGCCTTTTAATCAAGAAGGGATCATTTTCAGAGAAAAGCTGTGTCCACAGGTAAAAGGAAATGTCAGAATGGATTGCCAGAAATAGGTGCCTGATTTGAGCCCAGCTCAGGTGGGGATGTTTTTATTATCAGTAGTTAAATACACTGCAAGCAAAAAAAAGTGAGATCTATCCTGTTTATAGACTTTCACTTTAACAAAGTAAATTCGCTTTTTTCTGCTTTTTGCTTCTTTCATCTCTCTCTAAATGGGGATTCTATCTGCAGCATTTTACAGTTATGAAGGATGGAGAAACAGTTCAGAAACTGGCATTACGTTCCCTTGTTTTCCCATCCTATTCCCATGGAGATTTAGGGAGGAACTGCTCCAGACACAGCATTTGGCAGGGTTTGGCCTTTATGTTTTTCTGAGCCCAGAAAGCTGTTTCTGTTTGATCCTGATGAGACTGGTGTTGAGGAATTTGCCACCAGTAAAAAGGCCACTGAGCTTTCGGGGAGGATGAGACCGCAAACATTCTCTCAGCTCCCGGATGAGGAAGGCTAAGGGCATGCACGGTAGCCTCATCTAACCTGCGTGCTGCCCCTCAGACGTCCCGACATCAGAACCTGCCGCGATGGAAAAACAGCGCTGCTCCAGGTCTGCAAAAGTCATCAGGGTATTCGGCTGCTGCGGGGCCTGGGGCCAAGCAGCAAAGACAATCCGCCTTTGAATGCAATCAAACATGAGTTTCTGCTCTGAAGGCTGGAGGGGAACGCCAGGAGGACGATTTGAGTGCTAGCAGGACGTCTGGCCCCGGGGCCAGGCAGCGTGCCAGCCTGCAGCGACCCGCTCGGCCATCACCGCCTGCCTCTGTCCAAGAAAATGCTGGGTCATTTTGAGAAGATTTGAAGCCAAGACCTTTGGTCTTCCCATATTTAAAAGATACTTAAACTGTTACTGTGGCTACTATGGCTAAGGGTAAAAAAATCACATCAAATTCTAATGAATATAATGGCTCACCTTGAGTTATCAGGATCAATGTCTAAGGGGAAAATGGCAGTGTTCCAGTATTATCGCTTTTGTTTATGGTTTAAAATGCATTCAGCATAGATTCAGGGTATTTTTAGGCTGAAGAAAAGAAGGTTTATAAATACTAACAGGCTGGGCACCTATTAGACCTCTTGCTGGTCTCTATCCAAGCTTGGATCCAACCGCTTTTCACCATCAAGGTGAAATTCCAAGCTGCAGCAGTGCTGGAAATTTGCTCCTCGTCCATTTTTCCTCTAGTTCCAGGAATGAAATAACACTATAAAAAATGCATCAAAACAAGCCTGGAAAAATATTTGCTGTAGTGCAGAAACCAGGAGATAAGAAGATTCATGGACCACAGCAGTTTCTGCGCATATGTACCCAAATTGAATCAAATTTAATTGGCAATTATTTTTTATTTCTTGCAGACTAGTTTTTCTGTAACCGTTGGACTGCTACATTGTTTGATCCAATGTCTGTGTGGTTCTCTCTAAGACAGATCTTATTTGTACTCTCTAGCGCAAAGGACAGTAATTCTTATGCGTGATGTGATTTATTGTATCAGTCTCTCTTAAACAACACAGGCTTATAGTTGGTGTGCCAAATAAATGATTAGTTGAATAAATCTGAGGTGTGCAAAAAACTCAGTGAAACTGCTCACCAATATTTCAGAGTCTCCTGAATAAAGTTCTTTTGCTCAGATCTTTGAACAGCTGAGTCCATATATTTTACAACCCCAGCATTAAATATTTATTTCAAGCAGAGATCCCAGTGAAATAAAGGCAAGTGCATCTGGATTGCTGGCATTTGCAGTGGGAAAAGAGCAAAGCAGCAAAGAGCCCTCAAAGAGTTTGTGTCTCAGCAAGCAGTGCAGCCCTCACTGCAGCTGTGCCCAGAGCTCACTGCCTGTGGCTCTGACAGGGGGTGGCAGACAGCTCTCAGTCTTCTCAGCTCTCTCCTTCCCCCTATTTTGTACCCCAGCATTCAGGTCTTCTGCTTCATGCCCTGCACTTTCAGAAACTGGGTTGCTGAGCCACCACCCCATTTGGGTGTCATTGAGGGTGTGCTTTCCCTGGTACAAAAAGAGACTTGCTGCCTTATTAGTAATTCAGGGGTGACCATTTCTTGTGGTTTAGGAATGGTACCCCCCAATTCAAAGCTCCCACAGAGACTCTCCAAACCATGTGCCTCTCTTGCTCCCCTGCTTTTCCCTCCCCCTCCCAATGCAGCAGGATGGACAGGGGAATTGGAGGCACCAAAGGCAAAGATCATGAGCTTAGATAAGAACAGCTTACTGGAAACAGCAATGAGATAAGAAAAGTGAAGAGTAACAGTAACAGCAACAATATTAATAAAATTGTACAAAGAAGAGAGTGATTCACATGCTCACTGTAGACCTGACAGCCCTTCCTTCTAGAAGCAAACTCCCTTTCCCCTGCCCCCAGAAATGTGAGGTGGTATAGAATAACCTTCAGGTCCTAGCCATGCTCCCTCCTGGCTACTGCAAAAACTTAATCCTGTCCTGGCCAGAACCAGGCAACCAGATCAAGCCAACAGACATACAGCAGCCAGTCATAGCCCCCATTTTAGAGCTGGGGGTGAGGACAAGGAGGACTTTCCTGCTGTCCCACACCAAATACCCTCCCATGGCCAATCACAGACCCCCCAGCCCCTTACCTTGTAGCCTTGCTGACTCCTCTCCCTTTCCCTTGCTTAGTTTCTTTCATGATTTGATAGTAAAATGCTCACTGGAAAACAAGAACCCCCAAACCATTCCTGTTTGCAGAGGTCAGGGAAGCTGAGCCTTACCCCTAGAGCATGTGTTGGTCTCCTATCCAGTGGTGGCTGTGGGGATGGTCCAGTATTGCCACAGCAGGGCTGATGGGAATGCAGCTAAGCCCCCCATCTCGCCTTGGAAAGTGGCTTTGAGAGGGAAAACCCATTAGTAAGTAATGGGATTAATCACACCTGGGGTGGGAATGACAGATTGGAAGCACAGAACAATGTAAAAAGGTGGCTTTGGTTACAAGGATTCATAAAGTCATCACTCAGAGAAACCCAGCACTTGGGGAAAGGCCATGTTGCTTGGAGAGGCAGAGCAACAGAGGCTTTAATTTTCGTGTGTTTTTCTTGGTCCACAAAGCAGAGATCACACAGGGAATGCCATACCCCAGCCCCACCTCGCCACACACCAGCTGCTGAGACGTGAGCTTTGCAGTCCTGCTCTGCCCCTGAACACCTCCCTGGGGGATAAATCCTCACCCTCTTCACAGGCATTTCAGTCCACACTGAAAGAATATTAACCAAGATGTCTTTGTGTGTGAGAAAAAGCAAACAATCACTTGTCCAACTGTGATTCTTCTGTGCCCAGAGACCTTCATTCTGTTTCCCTGAACTGTAACTGAAAGGAGGAAGATTTACATGGCAGAGCAGCACATGAATGCCTCACAGGGACAGAGACTGGAGAGGTAGCTGCTTGGAAAATTTCTGTGTGAAACTGAAAACATCAAACTTTAATTAAAAAAAAAAAAAAGGAAACTTCAGTTTAGCTTTCAGCCAAAAATGGCAAATGATGGAAAGATTGTGGTTTCCTATGAAAAAGTAAGAGAAAAATTTCCAGGAAAGTTTTTGTCTAGTCAAAAATATTCTGTTCCATTATAAAATAAATTAAAAAAAAAAAAAAGATTAGATCAGACAATTTCTTCCCAGTCCTGGTTAGGCCCAGCATTCCTAAGAGGACAATACCCACTAGATGTCAGTGTATTGCCATGCAATAAAAACAAATGAGCCAGAAATGTCATCAGGAGTTTTTGGGATGAGGATATTTCCACTGAGCTGTCTTCTGTCAAAAATGTTGCCAATAACTCCTTAATTTCTATAAAATTCCTAAGCTTTGTATTTCCAGAGTTTTTCAGGGCCATTGCAACACATTCCATGGACTATGCCAGTCAGATATTTTTCCACTACCACATCTAACCCCCAACTGACCTTTGAGTCCCCAGATTTTAAAAAACTTTTAAGCAACATTTGAACAGCATATAAAAGGAGTGTAATCCCCCTGACTTCTCTACCACTTCTGCCTCCTCCTTCAGTTCATGGTATTGCGGATTTTCTAGAGACAGAGAAACATGCAGTTCATTTAGCTGAGGTGGGTGTATACAGCAAAAAAAAAAAAAAAGTCCATTCTGCAATATTTTAAATAGCTGAAGCAAATATCTCTCACCTTAATACCAACATGTGAAGAAAAACAGAGCATATTCTATGAAACATGGATGATAAAAAAATGCTATGATTTTCCTGCTCTCAGCAATCATTGACTTTGGGATTCAGGTATTTCAAGCAAAGGCCAAAAAAACCCCCCCTTTGAGATAATGACTACAGAAAAGTTTATTCTTCCTACCACTTCTGAAAAATGCTATGATACTGCAAAATTGCCCTCCTCCACTTTTGTGTCTGAATGGACTTTAGTGGAACTCGTGAGTTGTTTCACAAGAAAATGTGACCAACATTTTCTAAAAGTTGTGATCTGAGTGGTGGGCTGTTTCAGTATATTCTGCTGAAATACTGAATTCTTGTGTCTTCATCAGTACTTCAATATTTATTCTGTTTCAAGAAGAATGTACAGCATTTACCTCTGGCATGGAATGCAATAGGAGAAATTGTTTAGGCCTTAGATCAGAATGGCACTTTCTTTCCTAGATCCAAACTTCCATTTTAGGAGACTTGCTCACCTATTTCTGCTGCTGAATTGGAATTTGAATGTTCAGACGATCAAAACTCCCTTTCACATACACATACAAATATAAAAACGAGCAATTCAGATTTGGAGTGTTTTCTATATGACAAGCCAGCTTTTCTGAATAGCACATAGAGACACCTGAGCAACATTTTAAGTACAGAAATCTGTCAGGGCTTCTGTGTTGAAGCGTTTTCTTAGTGATCAGTTGTGATTCCTTAATTCTCAGAAGAAACTCTGTTTCTTAAGAAAAGCGAAATTTTTTTCTGAAGTTGTTTTTTTTTGTAGAATTATTTTGCAGCAGTACTTGCTGCTGTATTCTCTGTTTTTATGTAGCTCCTATGCTTTTTAACACCAGATTATTGGGGGACAGACAGTCAATTAGGAAAAGAAAAAAATGTGTGTATCAGATCTGCGTTTGCGAGACCAGACAAAATTGGAAAGAGAAGAAAAGAGGAAAGGAAAGGAAGGAAAGGAAAGGAAAGGGCTCTTAGTCCTAAAACCTCAAAGCCTCACTTTTCCTTTAGAATAGAGAATGCAGACGTGAAAATTGAGAAACAGACCTCCTCGTGTATAGTACCCTCCTGGTCTGCTTGGTGGGCATCAAGCCATGCTTCACAGTAATGCTTGTAGGAGAGACCAAGGGACAGTTTTGGCTGGCCACCAGTCCTATGATGGTAATGAGAGGAACACGTTTAATTAGAAATACCGAAGCCTCATCTTCCACCCAAGAAACTGCTGTGACTGAGCTGTACAAACTAAACTTGTAGCTGACATAAGAGAAGTATAAAAAGGTAGTTAATAAGTTAAGTTCCTTGGTGTTTATTGGACCTTAGCACCAGAAAAATTGTCAGTAATGAGACCCATGCACTTCCAACTCTCTCAAAAGGAGCCTGAAGAGATCAGCAGCAACAGTTTTGGGGAAAGCACCAGCTCTATACATGTTCTGACTGGCAAGCACTATTTCCAGCCACATTTGGCTTTCATTTACAAGTCATGCTTTGCACATGGGATCTGTCTCACAGGTGTAGCGTGTTCCAGACAGCAGAGATCAAACGAAATTGGATAAGTCTGCCTATTGAGACTTAACACATGATGTATACTGGAAGATATGATACAACACCTTTGGTCCTCTGTAGTTATTCATAAATTGGCACGTGCTCCTATTTAAAGAGATTTTCTGTAAAAGTGTTGTTTAATTTGTTCTAGCCTAACACCTTCAAATAACCATTTGGGATTTTCCTTGTAACTGAAGCAGTTTATGTGAGCTGTGACATCTCAGGTGGGTCTTCGTTTTTTCATCAGGTCCAGGCTGATTACACTGTCTGCTGCTGACAATTGTTTCTTCCAGGTCTTTGGGAACACACATTAACCAAGGAGTTGAAACAACAAGGGAGACAATTTGCTCTATTCCTTTGCAATTTCACTGTTGTACAAGCTCTAGCTTAGAGGGTCACCAGAAATCTTTAATTATTCTAATGGTAGTCCAGATCTCTCTAGCAGATGGGAAATAATAATGCTTTTGGCATCAAAGTTTGTTCAACAAACTGCAACAACAAAACAAAAAAAAGTCCAAGGCTGTTGTTTTTCAATTTTGTTTTGGTTTGATCACTCATGTGGAAAGAATGTTCTAGGAAATGTATTGAAACTAATCCTTCTATATGAGAAATCCTATCTTTAGGGTTTATTCCAATAACCATTACCCTGAAGAGAGTGACTGAAATAGTGTGAAGGTTTATATGTTTCCACAGTCTTAGAACTATCTAGTGTGAGTTTTTGCTCAGGCCTAGGCTTAGATCATTGAAAGAATTAGGATGAGATAAAGATCCTTCTTTGGAGGACCCAGTGATCCTTCAAATTATGAATAGAAAGATAAGACATCATCATGTTCTTGTACAGAAACCCAAGAAATGTTTCATCCTGGGGATGTATGTTCTCCACAGGTAGCAATTTATTTAGAAGTTATTCTACTGTGTAAGAATTCTGACAGTAGGAAGCAGAAGAAAGGCAGAGGAGCCTAAGAAAAAGCAAACTATGGCAAATGAATAGGAATGGATCTCCAAAGTGTTAATACAATGAAAACCGTGGTGTAGTACTGCCCTTGCACTGAAGAGAGGTGGCTGGTTGGAAGGTGATAATAAGTTTCAGTCAATCTAGAGAGGCATCCACAAGGAAGAATATTAGCTATCTCTTCTGAAAGAGAAATGTATTTCTACAGTGGAAGCCATTCAGCAGCAGGTTGGTTTGCTTCATTCTTAAAACCATCCTTGAAAACTACATTTAGGACACGCTACATACTGGCAAGCAATGTGAATGAAGAGACTAGATCAGCAGCTAAAATGCTGTTTTACAAAGCCCTGAAAATGATATCTGCTTCACAGGAGTTAAGGAGCAACTCCAAAGCTGCATCTTGACTTGGTGTGATAACCTGGGTGACCAACAGGAATCAAGAGGGGTCCCAAATGAAAGACTGCTGACCACTGGACCCTGTTTTTGAGGCCAGGAAATTCTGAGTCAGAGTTCTCCTTAAAGCACACAAAGGTGACTGAGCCCCATACTGAACAGGGACACATAATCTTCACTTTTCTGCAATGGGTATTCCTGGGAACTGTTTGTTTGGGCACTCTAGAGGAACCTGTGAGGGTGCCAGTACCCCATCTCTGAAATGTCACAATGGATCACATGGGGACAGTAAATAAAATGGTCAGACCTTTAAGGTCTGATTGGACATTTTTATGCTCCTGCAGCAAATGCTGCCAGTTCCCAGCTGGTCAAATCTAGAGTCTGAATAAGCAAAGTAATGCATGAGTGTGTGAGAGAGGAAAGTAGCCATGGGGAGCAGCAGTTCCTCAGATCAACTCCAGAAAGAAAGTCACTAAGAAGATTGTTTAAAACATATGGCACAGCAAAAAGATAAGAGATGGGTAGAAACACAGGGATGATATTGCTGGAGAGCTGGAGCAACTACTGAAAGGGAAGTGGTAAAAGACTTGATCAGCTCAAGGAAATCCTAAGTGCCAGGCTTGCACTGCTTGGCTTGTTCATGGGAACAGAGTGAGAGTGCAGAACACAGGGAAGATGGGGGGGTATGATGATAGAGCACTCTCCAGAGGTGCTGGACAGACTAATACAACAAAGAGGTGCTGCCTGAGGTTGAAATGCCAGGTACCTGCAGGCAGACACTGTGATACTGCAGACTGTGGAAACAGAAAGGAGAGGTGGGAGAGCAGAGTGGAATATTTCATGCAAAAGCAGTAATATGCTGCTATGATACCAACTACAAAAAAGTCTGAATCAATTTACTGAGAAAAGGATGTAGAAATATCTGGATAGATGTTTAAGAGTAAAACAAGTTGCTCTGCCAGGACAATCTGCCTTTGGACAGCTGGAAAGGAACATGAAAGGGGCTGACCAGCAGCAAGTTTCAGCTGAAGTCAGGCTGAGAGGGAAAACTTTCATGTCTGAACATCAAAGATGCCTAAAAGGCATAAGACAAACTTGAGAGATTTTTTTTCAAGCATTGTTCTTGCCCAAAGTAATGCTTGGCAGACAAAATATGATTCTTCTTCAAGGCGTGAATTTAAGTTAGTGTCAGGTCTGAGACACATCGGTGAAATGATTAGTGTACATGTTCATGATTGTCCATATTAATTATATGTAATAGAATATATTGTAAGTTGATAAGACTGGTCTGGGGCAAAAAATAGTTGAGGGATGAGTTTTTGCTGCTGGGACAATGTTTAGCAAGGTTATTTTCTACAAACAATACTTCAGGAATCAGCTGTTCTTTCTGAGCTTGTTCAGAATGGGGGATTGTGACACAAGCTCTGAGAAGGTCACAAAAAGAAATGAATGGAATTTTTTTGCCCATATAAAAATAACAAGGGAATGCCAAAATTCATCATTATTGGCAGCCTCAGGGCACATTGCAGCAAGTCAGTGTTGCTGGGACAGTGCAGGGAGGTTTGGACAGGGTCTGCTTACACTTTGCCGAGTTCACATCGTGGCTTATTCATTTCTCACTTTCCAAAATATGAAAGCCAATATTTTTCATATTTGAATGGCAAAGTCCAGCTGAGTTAATTAAATTAGAAGTGAGAAGGTTACCAAGTGATTTCATAGACCATGTCAGTTGTGTTTTTTATGCAGGGGATTTCCTCAGTATGCTGTTTGGAACATGGAAGAAAAATCATAATATTGTTGTGTTTTCCCCAGTTTTGGTGTGCATGGTGGGTAATGTCCTTCTGACTGTGCCATCTTTGTCAGAGGTGTGGCAGCTCTTCACAAACTCTGTGCCTGACTAGGTAAGTAACAGCAGAGCAGCCTTAGGATTCAGACAACCATCCAAACTGGTGGAGTTTGACAAGTTATTTCATGTTCCCTGAGTAATTCTGTGGATATGATTTAAACATAGGGCAAATTTAAGTTACTGTTGTAAAAGCGTAAATGAGCTTCACCTCCTTTTATTGCAGGCTGAGAGGTCTGCAGCACCCAAACCAGGAGCTGTCTTCTCCACTTTGCTGGAAGAGTTACCATCGTAGACCATGGTGATTTTACATCACTGGTGATGGCTGAGCAATGGTAATTAAATAGGGGTTCTACTGTTCAAGACTAAATATTGGGTCAAGGTTTGCCATCAGTATGCTTTGACCTTTATTTGCCCAAAGAGCTGAATAGCCCAATTTTCACCATTCAGCAGCCCTCCCTTCCACTTCCATTTGTTGTGGCTGCTTTCCTCTCTCACACCTGTGTATAACCTTGCTTATTCAGGCTTCAGGTATTATTATATGAGGACTGACAGCAGCTGGTAAATACCTGTGATAAAGGGTCTTGTAATGCAGACATAACCTCTCCAGAAATCGGAGGATGGATGCAAGCATGATGTGTTCACAAAGACTATTAGCAGAACGAAGCAAAATAAGGACTTAGTACAAGGACAGCAGGATTTGAACCCTACAAAATTAAATTTGATCTACCTTATATTTGTCTGTTTGCTTTTGTTGACAGCTTTTTTTTTTTTTTGTCAGGTCTCTACATTTTCAAAGTGACATTATACAGTGAATCTTACTATATAAAAGATGAAAAATACATTAGACTTTTATCTGAGGCAGTGAGATGCACACCTTGGCAAAACTAAAATGTGTTTTTCTGGCCATTAGAGATATATGAAGTTATTTTATAGCTCTGTGTTTTCATTAATTTTTGCATGTAGCTGTTCATCAACAAGCATAGTATGAGTAATTTCCATTAAGAACAGTGATATTAAAGTTTTAGTCTCTCACAGCCCAACTACAGGAGATTCCAATGTGGTCATAACATAGTAAGCAGCTAACTGATTCCCTCAGGTAGCATTAACAGAGAGGAAACTGTACTGCCTACATGCCTAAAGCAGCTTTCCACTGATTTTCCATTAAGTGTTCTGTCAGTTTGCTGAAGTGCTCTTCGCTTGTTGAAAGAAGCCAAAATAATATACAGAAAAGAAGAATTAGTCAGAGGTGAGAGAATAACATTCTGGGAGCTTCTTTCAGATTTGGGCATTTGCTCTTTATTCCATTTTTCCAGGAACCACAAGACTTATACCTGCCTCAGTGCTGTGTGCAGTGTTACAATGTCTTGTGGGATTAGCAAAAAGGTTTTTGTGACATGCTGAAAAACTCTTCTGGTGTTCTATTTTTTTATCTCTAATCTATAAATTGTAAATATCACTAGAGGAATGAAGTCAGTGTGGGATCAGATTAGAGAAAGGTTGCTACTGGTGTAAATACCAGCCATCAAAAAGAGAGTGAGAATGGGTGGGGATGTCTAAAAATACCCAAAGGGAAATATCTGAATATACACTGCAGTTATGTTTAAAATACACTTTTAATCTGTAGTCACTTGGTGATGCTCTTGAGTTGTATTTCAGCTTTGGGACTGATAATTTGCAAAAGGGAATGTACTACATAAATGTTCTTCCATTTTCACTCCTGTCTCTAAGCTGAATACTGAATTTAGTAGGGTCCCATTGTACACTCTTAAGCTCTCTCCTAAGTCTCTCCTGCACAGTCTCAATCAGCAAAGCTGAAGTCATTGTGAGAGTTCTGTGTCAGAAATGATCAGTACAGGTGGTGCTATACATCTCATTATTTCCAATCTTCTAAAAATATCCACTGAAAATTAGTTGTTCAGGCTCTCTTCATTGTTGCTAGAGACTCCAGAGAGTACTTCATCCCAACTCACCATAAGCCAGTTCTCTTTTGACCACACAAGAAGCCTAAATGAGTATTATATAGTAGATTCCCTTATTTTTGTGAATGCTTCCTAAGTTTCTTTTCTGGTTGTTTTTGGCCTTGTGAGCTAACCCAGCTCAGTACAGGATGGGTTCTACCTGAGGTACAGCAGAGAGCATGGCATGCTGTAGAAACCATCCTGAGGCACATGACCAAACGTTCAGGGATTTCTTCAGTACCTCAACTGTAACAGGAACCTAAGGACCTAACCCGTATCTTGAAACAATTATAAAAATAGCTGCATCAGTTCTGCCCTGGTATTTCCAAGACTACTTTTCATGCCAGCTTCCCGTGGATGCGTGAGTCTCCATGGGAGCTGCGTCTTCTGAAACTGCAGTTGCTGAAGCCCAGGAGGTGGTGGAGTCGCCATCCCTGGAGATGTTCAAGAGGTGCCTGGGTCCGGCACTGGATGATGTGCTTTGGTGGTTCAGGGGTTACAGTGGCAGTGTCAGGTGGATGATCCAACTGGATGATCTTAAAGGTCTCTTCCAACCTTGATGTTCTGTGTTTCCATGATTCTCTGATCCTGGGACTGTTCTGACACATTGCTGCTCATCCAAAACAGTTAAATGGCAGTTTTAGACTGATGAAATGATCTAGGAAGTTCTGACTTGTATACAAGGCCAGAGAACCTAGTCACATTTTATTTTTCATCATAGGTATCTTTCTGTACCATCTATTCCCTCAGATGGGTACTATCTTTAATATATTGATTACTTGGATGAAAATATTACTGTAAAGCATAAATACTTACACATACATTTTATATTCTGTATTTGAAGAGTGTGTAACAAAGGAAGCTACCTTTCTGATGCCAGAAAATATGCCTTAAGTAAATGGCATTTAAAAGAAGATACCTGCAAGTTACACAACTGATGATTTTATATTTAAGGGAACTCAGTGAGAAGTGGGGGACGTTAAAACCAGACTCAAATATCAATGTCTTTTCATTGGTAATGTCTTGTCTTTCCAAAGTGTATGCTTAAAAGCTGGGAGTTAGATGTTTTTTCTTTGGCCTCATGATCTGACTAATCACAAGCTTAGAATTTGTAGATGTTGTATCAGTACCAATTTTCCTTAAATTCTGGGTATGTTGATGTGCTGCTGTTTGTTTAGGCATGATGTCTTTCAGTATTTTCTTGGTTGGCAGCAATTTAAACAAGATGCAGCAGACCCAGTCTAAACGGAACATTGCATTTCTGTCGCTGTGACATCTCAAGTAAATACTATTTCAAAGTTTTTTTATCGGATGTGAGCAGTGAAAACACCAACAAGGACAATCAATTAATGCCAAACATTATTTTCACACTGCAGCACCCTGGGGGTTGCCTAAACCTGGTCAGCCATATGGGAAAGTAGTGGAAGTAGAGCGCAGTAAACAAGCCGAGAAAGCCACTGAAGTGCTGAAGTGCTGACACTCCATTGCCTGTACCAGAGGAATTTTGTTCTTACAGACAGCAAGGTGCTCTCAAGGCAGCTTGTAAGCCAAACACAGCCTCCAGTTGCTGGCTGAGCCATCACCTACCATGAAATGTCAGTGAGGTTCATGTGAACTTGGACATTTAAGTTTTATTCCCCCTAGTCCGCAGTGCCTTGATTGAAGTTGCTGTCAGATTTGGCAGCATTTTCTGATCCCAGTGCTCACAGAACCCCCTCTGCTCATTCAGAACAGGATCTTTTGTCACTAAAGGGATCTTTTTGTCATGCAGCTAAAGGGCAGTGGCAATTTTAACCCTCACTCTAGGAACAAAAAGCAAAAGCAGAACTCCAACTATAAATGTTCCTAAGCTTTCAAAAACAAATTACAGTTTTGCTTTTGGGTCAGAGTCCTTGTCCTCTGTGCTCCACCAATGGAAAGAAATAATTATCTGTTGAATCATGAATTTCTCTCCAGCAGATTTCTCAAGCACTATAAAGGAGTCTAATACATTGAACAAGACATCCGTGTTGAAAATTTGAAGGAATGCTTATTATGATTTTGTCTCAATCAATATTTTTCTATCTATTTTTCAAGAAAATAAAACATTCTCTGTATTCATCAGTCTGATAGGTGTAAAATATTCTGCTTATTTCTGAATAACTACAGGAAAAATTCTGAAGTTGTATGCTTTCTGGAAATTGTATGAATTGTATGAATTATATAAATTATTAGTCATACAAACCTCTTATTTTTTATAAAACAAGGAAGAGCATATGTTTCCAATCTCATGTAAAATAAAGTCCTCTTATAGAGAGGCAGAAAACCCTGAATTTCATATATCAGAAGAAATAGTAATTCAGAATAGCTTTAAAGTATATTGCCACAGCTTGTGCCAGACTACTCCTTCCTGAACCTGTTTTTTTTTGTGGTTTTTTTTTTGTGGGTTTTTTTTTTTTTTCTCTCATACAAAACCACTCTTTGCATGAAGAGGGATTTTATATCAGGATTTGGTTGTTAACTGGTGTTTTTCAACTAACATGTTTGAATATTGAGTATTAGCCCTCTCTGGTAGACTGGGTGCCTTAAAATTGTTGTTCTTGCAATAGTTACTAATTTTATTTGCAGATCTCTCCATTTCAAATATACCTTACTCTGCAAATGACATAGTGAAACCAACAAAGGATGTAAGGTTCTTTGTAGATCTTACATTGTTTCTAGGCCAAATGTATAAACAGACATCTTTTCACTGCATTCTAGACTATGTCTATGTGATGTCACAATATGATTTAAGCAATGTATCCAGGTAGGGTAGAGCTGCTGGAAAGATATATATTTATCACCTTGCTTTTCAGTGGAATTGCTGTCTTGTTAGGGAACAATGGATGACTGGGGACCAAGGATTGTAAAGCTTTGAGGTATGCTGAATGTATTAGGACTAGAACCAAGGCAATGCAATTCCCTACTCAAATCAATAAATTAAACTGCATTCTTCAAGCTGCTTTTTAATAATTGCCAATGATGGCTTGGAATATCCAGTGTAGTCACTATAATATATAATATAGTGGCAAGCCAGGAACTAATGGTACCTCTGTCAGCAGCTGTTGGTGTGGAAGATCAGATATAGTCTGTAGTTACCTGTGCTTTACTTTCCAGCTCTTTTTGTTCATATTCTTGTGTTCATATGATGTCAGAGCCAGCTGGGTCTCATGGAGTCATTAAGCTGCTGGACACTGAAGATGGCCTGGCAAAAATGTGCAAGACACTGGCTGAAAAGGCACAGATGCTTGAAAGGAATTAAAGGGATCAAAGAAGGAGATCTGACCTGAATACTGCAGCTAACCTGGCAGAATCCCCCTATGTTGTCATTTTGCCCCAAGGTTCCTCACAAAGGACCATCAGCACAGATGCTTGAAAGGAATTAAAGGGATCAAAGAAGGAGATCTGACCTGAATACTGCAGCTAACCTGGCAGAATCCCCCTATGTTGTCATTTTGCCCCAAGGTTCCTCACAAAGGACCATCAGGACACAGTGGCCTGGCTGCAGTGATATGAATTCAGAGGTATTTCTGTGAGACTGACTGAGTCCTTTACAACTACTCTATGGATGCCTTTGAACATGAATTTTCCTAATTAGTGAGTCATTTTAACCTTTGCTTTCTGTTCTGTAAAATTGCTGCCTAGATGTACTTCTGTGCTGCTGATTATGCTGGCTCAAGTGCATAACAGTGCTCTTACTGAGGTGCACTGTATGTTCACAGACTGTTCACAGAATATACTGAATTGGAAGAGACCTACAAGGATCATCAAGTCCAACTCCTGGCCCTGCACAGATCATCCCCAAGAGTCACACCAGGTGCCTGAGTGCATTGTCCAAATGCTTCTTGAACTCTGTCAGGCTGCTCTTGTGACCACGGCCCTGGGGAGCCTGTTCAGTGCCCAGCCACCCTCTGGGTGAAGAACCTGTTCCTTATATCCAACCTAAACCTCCTCTAACACAACTTCAGGCCGTTCCCTCTCTTCCTCCTGTCACTGTCACCACAGAGAAGGGATCAGTGCCTGCCCCTCCTCTTCCCCTCATGAGGAAGTTGTCACTGCAGTCTCCCCTCAGACCTCTCACTGAGGTCTCCCCTCAGTCTCCTCTTCTCCAGGCTGAACAGACCCAGTGCCCTCAGCCGCTCCTCATACAGCTTCCCCTCAAGGCCTTCACCATCTTTGTTGCCCTCCTTTGGACACTCTCTAACAGTTCAATATTTTTCTTACATTGTGGTGCCCAAACCTGTCCCCAGCACTCGAGGTGAGGCCGCCCCAGCTCAGAGCAGAGCAGGACAATCCCCTCCCTTGCCTGGCTGGTGATGCTGTGCCTGATGCCACACTAGGAGGTCAGCTCTTCATTTTTGAGAAGAACAGCCAGAATTCCCTTTCTCCCCATCAGAAACTTTATTTCAGCTCTTCCCTACTCCAGCAACACCTGCAATTTCAGTGGCACTGCTCTCTTCATTATTGAGATCACAAGGACAACAGCTTTAATCAAGAAGTTATTCCTGTGGAATTCCTCGAGATTTCCAGTTTCGCAATTAATCTCTGATAAGCAGTCTCTAGGCACAGTTATATTTGACGATTAAGCATGCCAGGGAATGATCTTGGGATCAAGAACCTCCATCATTTGTGTGATTTATGAACTGCTAGAACAGTCATGGTTGTGATTTTGGTCCAAGCCACCTACCAATTTCTTAAGTGATGTTTGAACATGGTGGGGTTGATACGGACCAGAGATTGCACAGGCTGACTAAAAGGCACTTTAAAAGTGCTCACCACATTAGGGAGGGGAAGGAAGTTGAGCAACGTGGCTATAGAATGTTCTGTTCTAGAAAATGAATCCAAGCATAATGTAGTTCACTTGTAGTTTTGTATTGTCTGGATCTCCATTTTTCATAGCAGTTGCATTTATTTACGTTTTGTGTATTATCTATTTATTTCAAATTATTTATGAAAATGTACATGCACACATAGCAAAGCACAGAGAGAGTAATTTTATCGTTTGTCAAAACCTGTGCTGAACAGTTTGTTTGAGACAATGTTAGGCAGGCTGTCTTCTTTAGGGAGTGCTATGAGTGACTAACTTGGTAATGGAGTTGGCAGAGACCGTTGGCTAAGGGCTTGGACCAAGAGCTTTGATGTAATAAAGCTGCACTTTCAAGGCCTTTTCTGCAGTGTTTTGGACAGTCTGGAGATCCAGCGATTACTGCTCCATTATATCAGTCCCCTTGGGTATTGCCTGCTGATCCTCACCAAGCTGCTTAAGTGCACTGACTTCTGAGAACTTAGAATTTAACTAATACAATTTTTTTTTTCCCATTCTGGATTAGATTTATTAATTAGTCTTGCATGGATTTAGAAATTCTGTGTATTTCGTGTTTATTTCTGGTAGGAATGTAAGTGTTCTTTTGAGTTTTAATGGAAGCGGAAAACCGCTTTAATCTCTTTTGTATCAATTTCATCTCAATTGAAACCTTTTGTTTTCACATGGACTGTATTTAGGAGCATTCTGAATAGCACAATTACTGGTAGAATCCTCTAAGAATTTTATCTCTGTCACAGGCCCACTCTGCCCACTGAGGCGTGATGTATTCATCATCTGTTCTTGTGTTCAGAACATATTTAATAATAGTCTGGCATTTCTTAAATTTTCTGGCCTGATATTCTGGAATGATATATTTTGGGTATAATTTGAACCAATACTGTTATTACAAAATAATTTTAACTATTTTCTGCAATGTCCAGCAATTTCTCCTAAGCATTTAGTCCCTAAACATTATGGTAATACTGGTGTTTCCACTCTGCCAGTAAAGTGTTTAGCAATTTACCAACCTCTGTTATTAACATACAGTAAAAAAGGTAAATATTTTGTCAGAAAGTAGCTCAAAGATATTAAAGAGATTGATCACTCTTTCAGGCCCAGCCATACCTTAGCAAGTTATTAACAGCTGAAGGGAAAAATTGATTAATACTAGAGTTTATAAATTCTAAATGAAGGTGGGTGTTAAAGAATATTCAATGCTGACTTGATCATTCCATCACCGTGAAGAATGTCAAGACCACCAAGACTCCTACTAGGAGGGAATACAGCTTTGTAAAACATAAAATAATTGTAGTATTTATTAGCCTTTCCCTCCTTTAATTTCTTTGATAAATTGGTGGATACATGGCAAGATATATAAGAGTGAATTCAAATCCTTTCATTATCACAACCTAGAAAATATTTGCACCAAGGTGGCTTTTATGGGGGAATCAGCAGTTAATAACTATTCAGACAGATGGAATCAGAACAAAGCTGGTGTCCTATCACTGGGGAACACTAAACCCAAATTTAAATTCATGTTTCATTCCCACAGAACTCTGTAAGGTTCCTGGTACAAAACTATTTAAAATTGTTTTATACAATCATTATTATTTAAGCCTTAAGAGATTGTTAAAGTTGTGTTTGAAAAATAGAGGGTTTTAGATAGTTCTCTGTGGATTTAACGGTAATTTTGGTACAACAGAAGTGCACTAAGCTTCATTATTTTACTTTAAAACCTATTTGCATCAGGCTGCTGTGTGTACGTGTGTGAGTTCAGAATGTGTGCACGTGACAGCCAGGGTACAATAAAGCATGTGTGGGTTAGCTTGCACACTGTTTCCATTCCACAGTTATAATCTAATGAAAGTACATAGAAGTTTAATTTAAAAAGCAGCTCTGAACTCTAAAACACTGTAGTACTAGGACACAAGCTGTGTAGAAAACCACATGGGAAAGCGGTGATTACAATATTGCATTTTTCCTTGTGGGCTCTCTGGGGTTCACATGACGTGCTCTACCAAAGTATGTCAGTTTTCCTTCCCTCAGCAGAACAAAAGTGCTATTGCTGCTTCCTCTGCATTAGCCATGGTGTTTTATTTTGCTCTGTGACATGCCATCAGTCCTGTCATTTAGTCCTGTTTCAGCACAACATTTAGGTTCATGGGTGCCTCCATCAAGACAAGCAGCAGTTCCCTCTGTCCCCTGCTGTGCAGCACGCTGGCTGGGAAAGGTGACACAGCGGATCTCAATGGGTCCATTATGTGTGATAGCTAAAAACACCTCCCTACACAAGTTATTAATAGATGATAACTGGTAGAGGCTAGGCTGTGCAATGGGTTAGATTACTTGGCCTCTTGTAAACAATATCCTATTTCTAAAGGGAAGGCATTGAAGAATTACTGGTTGTAACCATGCAAATTGGTGCCATTTCAGCAGTTTTGGTCAACTCATAAAGTTAACAGCTTCCAGGGGCAGTGCAAGCAGCACCTTCTATTTTCCAGCTTTTAGCCCAGCCTGCTACAACTATAAAGAAAGGCTATGAATGATTTTATTGTGAATCACTGAGCTGATGCCAAGTAAAGATAGACCAGATCTCCCCTCCACCAAAGATCCCAAGGTTTTGCCTGTAATTCTGGCCCCTCGCAGACTCAGCAATGGACAAACTGAACTGTTTCTCTGGGAAAGGGCAGGAAAATGGATCATATAAAAGGTACTTCACCACCCAACTTGCTCATTTGACAAACTGAAACTCCTTTGGGCTTATCACAAGTACTTATTGGAGAGGCTCACAGCAGTGAGCTCCAGGGTGAGCTGAGGTCAAAATCATGAATGGCAGAGAAGGGAGCTGAAGACAGGGAAGCCTTGTCAGTGCTGCTGAGAGCTTGAGCATGAGGAGCTCTCCTCCTGTGAGGCTCAGTTGACGGAGTCACTCACTGATGGCTGCATTGGAATCGAAAGAGGCCACAATCCAGGTGGCGAAAGGATAGTGGGACACATGAACCCCTGGCTCAGTGGGGGTAAGGCTGCAGTGTCTCTCTGGTTATCTAAAAAGCATCCTGGCTCCTTTAGGATGCAGCCAGTAATGCCCAGCTCTCCCCTACATGTGGGAATTGGAGACAGCTCGCTTGCCCATGAACTGCTTTTTGTGAGACATAGACCCACGGTACATCAAAAGGTATTTTAAAGCCAGTCCTCTCTCTACTGCTAAAGAATTTATTGCTCATGGGGAAAAAAGATCAGTGTGGGCTGACATAAACCCATGCACTGCAATTTAGAATTCTAAGTTATGTGATGTAACCAGTACATGGATTACACTGCAGTTACCCTGTTACTGTTAGTTTCTCACTACGGTATGTTTTGGTATGATAAAGTGTACACAAAGAAACAGATCTGCATTTTCTAAATTTCAAGATTTCTAGTCCATTTCATCTAAAAATCATGAATGTGTTAAACAGATAAGCCATAACAAATGTAGGCTTCCTGTAGAATTTTTATTTTACAAAATTATCAGAAATTAATTAGGGCAACAATATTAGACTTAAAAATTTGCCTGTAATTGAAGGACTTAATTTCATCCTGTTATATACATGTAAATTCAGAGTAGGTTCAAATCCAGGAACTTAATTTTCAGCATGTATAAATGTGGAGACTAGAGATACTGTCTTTTTCTTAGGAATGAAAATATTATTGTATTAATTAAAGAAAATAATTCAAATTTTTCATAAGTAAGATTTCTAACCACAGAAAAAGATAGTAGTTAGAACAGGACTCATGATTTTTCTTTCATGGTAATAAAAAAGGAAGAAGGGAAAATCACATGTATGTATGTACCACCAAGGAAACAAACCTACAACTTTGTTAGACAGAGTTCTAGATTCTCTTTTTTTGTAGCTGTGCACATATACATCCTACTTGTGGTTGACCAGTGATACAAAAATGAATTAATTTTCATATCCTATAAAAAAAAAAAAAACAAACACCCAACCCAAACCAACAGCTTTCTGCTCTGCTCTGTTTGAGTACCACAACTGCAACACATAGTGAGATATAAAATTACTGGTAAAATAATGTTCCCAAGTCTTAAGGAAAGAGGTATTTTACTTTATGACAAACAAAAGTTAAAACCTTGGTGAAATCTCTGTTGAAAAAAGGTGGTTATTTCTATTGCTGAGTAACCAGAAAATAAGTTTCTCTAATGTTTTGACCATAGAGAAGTCACTTCAGCTGTACTCTGCTTATGCCATGTCTCCTAGACTTGCTCTGTGAAGAATAGGTGGTTTCCCCTCAAAACTAAATATCCCCAAATTCTTAAGTTGTGTTTTCCTATTTTTTTTTGTTTTGGTTTGGGTTTTTTTTGTAGACTTTTGCACATTTTCTCAGCATTCTTTCCACTTGCTAAAGTGAAATGCCTTAAGATGCACTTCTTTGTACCTTGAAGAAAATGTATTTAGGTATAGTTATTTTTAGCTAGCAACAGAAGTGGGAAAAAAACCCCCACTTTTTGTGTGTTTTTAGCAAGGGTTTCCCTGAAATAAGGTTTAGCAAGACTCTCTTTATCACTGTTTCATATTACATTCCCTCTTCCAGACAATAAAAATAAGTTAACATCTTGGAGACTATAGTTGAGTAATCATAAAATGAAATGTATGATGTCAAGATTAAAATAAACAGGCTGAAGGCAATCTGGCCATATGATAAAGGACTTGTTTAGTTGTGAGAAATGGCCAACAGATAAAAGGGGAAACCCAAATATGGATAAACACAGATGAAAGTCCTAGGAAAGGAGTTTTTGTTAATTTTTTCACGAGACTAATGCTTAGCTATGGCATAAATATTTTTAAATTATGTTTTCCAGTAAACATAATAGGAAAGTGTTTATAAGTTATTGGCTGATCAAATGACCACTGTAGAATTACAATTTCCTCGTTACTCCATATAAATTATAACTGAGAAGCCAGTTTAAGTGGTGTAATTAACTTTTTATTGATACTTGTTCCTTCAGAAATTGCTAAATTTCACAAAGTTCAGAGAAAATAAAAATAATTAGATTTATATACCCTAGCCACTCTTTTGAGAAGTACTTACCCATTTCTAGATAGTTCTTGGGCAAATAGGCTTCCCTTAAAATTTTGTGAATGATGGAGTTTTGCAGATTTCCAGGTGAGTGAGGGTGCTCCGCAGTCTGGAGGAGTAGTTTGGTACCATCCCAGTCTTCTTCTTCTCCCCTGTCTTGTGTCTGCTGTTGAGTATCTGTTGGCTGGAGACCACTTCTAGTGGAGCAGAGTGCCCTGCTCTCAGCAATTCCATGTGTCCCTCTACCTTCCCTTATGACAGGGTGGACACTCCACTGCTAAGCACTGACTTGCTGAACTCTTCTGGCAGAGGACATTTCTGCTGTCAGACGGAAACCTGAGAATCAGGTGAGGAAGGGCATTCTCCCCTTTTCTCTGAGACTTGAGCACAGGCTGCTGCAGGTAGCAGATTAGAGATGGACCGTCCTGGTGGGGCTCACAGGATATCTAACCCCCACACTACAAAACACAAGAGAGCTTACAGTGTCTTCCAGCATTGTAAGCCTCAGATAGCTCAAACCAGAGGTGAGACATAAGACTAAACTGCTCTACCTGTGGGTGCCTGGTATAGCTAGGAACACCCAAGCTCACATCAGCGTACCCTCCATAAACTTGGCCTTTCCACAGAAAGGGAGTTTGGCTGTGTAGACCAAAAAAGTGCTGTGGAAGACTGACTGCTTGCCCTGCCTGAAGGCTTGGAATATCTGGAACCCAGAGCATGATCACACTTATAAACGTAACTCATATATGTTACAGGCTTATAGTGAATGTCTTGATTTATTTTGTGAGCCCTTCAGTCAGTATGTTAACTGTGATTCTTAAAAACATCGTCAGCCCAAAATCACAAGAACAATTACTTCATTAGTGCTTCTGCTGAGACCAAGGATTATGGTAATAACAAATCTGTAAGCTATTTTGATTTTTGCCCTTACATCAGATAAATTAACTGCTATTACTACTCTGGTGGTTGTTTACTCAGCAAATTAATTTCATGCCAATTCACTTTATTGTACTTCATAATTTATTTGCTCAGTGTTGTTTATAGTGTGGCTAAGCTGATGAAGGCTTTATCATGTTTGCACTGAGAATGCTGTGAAGAATGCCAGACTGATTGGTGTGTGCTCAGTGTACAGGGAATGTTCCACTGTGGAAAGACACTAAAAACTTGATACGTATACATAAGAAACAGCACTACTCAAAACTGATGACCTTGTAAACTCACAGTTTTTTCCCTACACTTTTTATTTTCTCAAAATAAACCTTTCAATCATAACTTCTATCTCTTATTTAGATATTTTTTCTCTCACTGTCAGATGAGTTAATTCCCAGTTCCAGGATGACTCCACCCTTTTCTAATACAAGTCTCTACCTCTCTGTGCCATCATCTTGCTGTCCTCTATATGCATAGATCTGCATGATATGAACCTTCCAGTAAATTCTATACAGCAAGTGATGCAGGGCTGAATTCTTCAGGCTCTGCTCTTTTGCAAGTCCCCGTCCATATACAGTGACTTTTCCAGTCTGCTGTGACCTGGGAGAAGATCTGGTCTGTACAAGTCAGGAAGGGAGGTTTGCATTCTTAAATCCAGTCACAGCAATGAGTAGCACCAAGTTTTGCTCCACTCATCTGGAAAAAGAAGCTGTGTTCCTCCCACCAATAAGTGATCATTGTCTGAAATGGCCAGGCATTCCAGAATACTTAGAGTTGGCATTTTCAAGGTTCAAACCTTGAATTTCATTCCACTGTTAATATAGCTGGTTCTTGGATTAATTAAGGCCATAGGTGCCTCTGTTAGGGTGGAGAATATTTGTTAAATAACATAGTTTGAGTCTGGGAGTGTCTGTACTATTAGACTTTTCACTCATTGTACTCTTATTCTGCTGTAATGATAAACACAGAGAAAACTGGAGCTGACATACTATAAAATGTCAAAGAGTTTTATTGGGAACCTTTTGGATAAATTTGGTGGTTCTTTGAAGAGCTGAGGCAGTGTTGGAGCCAGTGGACAGGGGCATATGCACATCAAGGAGTAATCATGAATCAAAACACAAGAAGAAAAAAAGGGATGAGATTTTCTTAGTGTGGAGCTGTATTGTTATGGGCCTCATTAGCATGTGTTTGCTGAAAACCATTGCATGCCTCCTCTGTGGCTCCTGTTGACATTTGACACAAGAATCATGTTTTTAATATGGTCTATCTTTTATTGTTTGTTATTATTATGTTTGGGTCTGATATTACTTGTTTGGAGAAAAATGTACGTTAGTGCACTTAATACGTTTATTTAATATGTTTATGTAGTTATTTTAAAGAGTGGTTGATGTAGGAGCCTATGGCAGGCCAATTTGACTTTTAAAATATAGAGCATGAATGTTAGAATCAGGGTGAATTCACACTATTGATTCAGTTTATTTTGCATGCAAATCGGATGACAGAAACTGCATTTTTACCTAAATACAAGACACTTGCCTCTGTCTCATGGCACTATTTGGGTCTGGGTTACATAAACATTATAAGTCTGAAAAGGGTACTATGAGGAACAAACATCTTTGTCTTCATAATGCAAGTTATGCATTGGGTTTGTCTTACTTATGGACTAAATCAGAGAATCATTTAGGCCAAAAAAGACCTTTAAGATCACCAAGTCCAACTGTAAGCCTAACACTACTGGGCCCAGCACTAAACTATGTCCCAAAGCATCACATCTACAAGTCTTTTAAATATCTCTGGGGATGGATAGCTCGAAAGATCAACCACTGCCCTAGGCTTATTCTACTGTTCAAATGAAGAGAAAAAGTTTTTCCTACTATCCAGTCTAAACCTCCCCTGGCACAGGTTGAGGCCATTTCCTCCAGTCCTGTCATTTGTTACTTGGAAGAAGAGACCAACCCCCACCTGGCTACAGCTTCCTTTCAAGCAGTTGTAGAGAGCAATATGGTCCCTCCTGAGCCTCCTTTTCTCCAGCATAAACAACCCCATCTCCCTCAGCAGCTCCTCACAGGACTTGTGGTCCAGACCCTTCACAGCTCCATTGCCCTTCTCTGGACATGCTCCAGCCCCTCAATGTCCTTCCTGGGGTGAGGGCCCCAGAACTGGACACAGGATTTGAGGTGCAGCCCCACCAGTGCCAAGTACAGGGGGACAATCCCTGCCCTGCTCCTGATGGCCACACAATCATTGATACAGCCCAGGATGCCACTGGCCTTCTTTTCCACCAGGGCACATGGTGGACCATACAAGAATAGTTTGTGTATGTTTTCTGCAGTAAAAGACTGTTAGTGCTCATTTCACTATCCTTACTCTTTTCATTATAGTATAATATTTCAAAAATAATCCTGTACATTTTAGATTATAGTTCATAAATCAGCCTTCAACTGCTACACAAATATTTCCTAATAAGTATATGCAACTTTTTAACATCCGTCCAGTAATTTTTCATCTTGTATCAGCAATACAGAACAGTTACAGCAGAAATAAAATTTTAATTAGTGTTCATAGTACAAAAAGGTGATTTTGGAACACACACATAAGATCTTCTGCTAGCACAATCAGTATACTGACTATAAACACCTCGATTGCTCAGTCCTATGTCTTTGTTTCTTCAAGAGCTCCCTATTTTTCTGCTAATGTATGCTGTTTTCCACAGCCCAGATAGCTGATGAAGACCCTGGATGTCTGCAAGCAGAAGCACTTGCTCTACAAGGGCCAGCAAAGACTCAGGTGTTATTGCTTTGCATGGACAGTCAGCACATACTTAAAAAAAATACATAACAGCAAAGAAATGCTTGGTGTCTGACACTTTGGTGGGGATCAAACAGCCCTGGAGTTGTTGGGTCTTCTGGTGCTTGTGATGGTAGAGTGTCTTTCTGTGCCAACAGCAACCCAGTCCCTCTCAGCCTGCTCCCCTGAGAGCTCTTACAGACAAGCCCAGCTATAGCCATAGCAAATGTGAGCTGGCTCTTGTGTCTGGGCATCTCAGAGCACAGGCAGCTCCAGCCCACAGGGCCTCACAGCAGGCAGTGTCAACAAAGCACATATTTCACCTGTCCTTAAGAATTACACATGCAGCGTTATGCTAGAGGGAAAGGAAGCCTCTAGGCAGAATGAACTGGGAGGTTAAAGCCAACTGTTTGCACCCAGAGCAGGATTAGTATATGACCAAAGACTGAGCCATTGAGTACTTTCAAGATCACATTTTATCATTTGTCATTCCTAGGGTAAACATTAGAACAGAGACACACACAGGCAGCCTGGCTCAAGCACTGGACACCTCGAGAAGGAGAATTTAGACATGCATGATCACATATTGCCAGCCCAAGGTCTCACTCAGCTGTTTGGATGCAGCAGGTGCAAGGCAGGACCACTGCAGCCCAGTCTATCAGAGAGCATTCTGTACATGATATGCACTTGATAGATGTTTCTGATGCTGGAGGCAGGATACAGCTGGGCTTGAAACATCATGGTGTTCAGCAGGTATAAACCTAGTTTCACAACACAGACATGACCTAAGGATGCTTGAGTATCAGGAATTTTAAATTATTCAGTGAAACATACAGAGAAAAGAAAGAACAAATCCAAGCAACCTCTGAGAAGCTCCTACAAATTTTAAATGTTTCTTTGTTTTCTTCCTATTCGATATCAGTGAATTTGTATTTTGGACATGAAAGATAAATAGAAATCTTTTGAATTTTCCAAAATGCCTCAGTGTCTGTGCAAAGTCTGCACACAAATTAATCACTTTGGCAATTTGTATTGCAAATTATATGGATTCTGTGTTATAACAATGTTCTCTTTCATGCTGTACCCAGCCTTTGTCTGTAGTGCAGAAGGTGAATAAAAATGTCAAGCAGATGGTGACATTCCCTGCAATTATCTTCTCTCCAGAAGTCTGTGACTACTTTGTTGAGGAAGGTTCATAGTGCCTGACTAAAAGTTCTTACATGAATGTGTGTGATTGCTTTTAGGCCTCTTTGTGTTGAAATTAATTTAAGGGGTTAAGTGAAGGTTTGTGTGAATGCCTCCTCCTGTTCAATCACGACTTGTGATGTGCTGCTTCCTCTGATAGTGTTCTATCCCCCATTCAGAGAGGCCAAGTACTGGAACAGAAAAATAGTCACAAAATGAGTTTTATATTGATATACATCTCAATAGCCCTGATGGAGCCTAAATAAAAGGCTAGATACCACCTTTGGCCAAACGTTAGAACACTCAAACCTGAAAGTGTTTGAATCCAGGGTTCAGCTTTTGTGTTTTGCACCCATTTCTAAGAAAACCGCTGTCTCCAGGGCACATTTGTGATAGAGGAGCTGAAGCCTCTCTCTGAGTGGTTCCTGTGAACTTCCCTGGGGTGTGTTTCATGGCCATCCTCAATTAGCAGCGCAGAAAGCACGAAGAACAGCCAGAGCAAACCTGTGCTATGTGTTGGAGATAGTTTATCTCAAAGCATTTGAAATAGCAGACACAGCTGGGGATCATTTCCTTTTCCAAACAAATATCACAACCTGATCTGGCTTTTCAAACACTTTAAAATTCCATTCAAAAATTCATCCAAAGCAATATATTAGGGAAAATATCTCAAAAGCACTATGACTAAAAGGGCTCTAGGAAAACAAGATGAACTGATTAGACATTTTTCAGTGGTTTGATAACTCTGCAACACTTATATTTTTGCTACTTCCAAAAGTAAAGTATTCATTACAAGTTATAAATAACTTGTTAGCTAGAGAAGCAGAGTGACAGATCACGTGTTATATAATTTTGGGTTTACTTGATTTAAAGGATGTGCTCCATTCTAACTCCTACAGGGTATTCCTGTGTAGGTGTATAGCTTTTGAGGAAAAGTCTAGTAGTTACCTCTGTCTATTTATTACTCTCAATATTCCTCAAGCAACCATTTTTATCCATGTGAAGGAATAGGTCCCAGAAGGATGTGATGAGGATTAATAGTCAATATGTCAATATGCCTTGTTTTATACTGAGCCTGGAATGAATCTATGGAGAGACAGCAAAGATGAAGAACAATTGCTGTAAGGTCAATGAGCCTTTGAAAGACAACCATTGCTAAAAAATATTGCTAATTCTATTTGAATCCTTAATGCTCCACTGTCTTTGAGGAATCTGTGAAACAAAGTTCTGTTATAGTGCCTCTGAAACTGAGATTTTTGTAGCTGAGGTCTCAAATCTGTAATTAAGGATAGTATGCAGTCCACATAGATCAGAGATCATTCAGCTTTTACTCAATCTTTGATCACAGAAATGGATACACTTGTAAAAGTGTGCTGCTCTTAGGATGTACTAGGCAAACACTGTGAGAAGACATTGATTTTCAGTGGATTTGAACTCCAATGAAAACATTTCTGAGAACATTTCTCTTAGTTTTATTGTCCTCTGTAGGAGTGATCAACACCTGGGAATATCTTTGAGCTACCTTTTTGTAGCTAGCTGCTGCAGTTTTTGGAGTGCACCACAAAATATTTTTGTTCTCAACCTCAGTAAGCCCATGGTATCCTTTTCACCCAGCCTGTCTGCCTCCAGCCTGTCTGTATAATTTACTGTCTCTACAGAACAGAGTCAGTCTTCAGTCTCCTCCAGATGCTTTCTTCATTCTTGTCTCACATTTACAAATTTACTACATAAATTCACATTTTGTACAGCTTTATTATTTGCAAGCAATAATAAGACTTCTACAGCTTGAGAGAAGCAAAAATTTTGCCATGGCACATTCCCCATGAAAAAATTCTCTTCTAGTGAGTGGTATATATTGCTTCTTCTGTAAGGTTAAAAATGTGAAATACCACCATAAACTCCTACTTAAATTGGTAGCCTTGTTCAAGCATTGTCTCCTGGACAGAAGGTTTGCTCCAGTACAGGCATTGCTTTGGGTTCCAGTGACATATATTTATGTCATCTACTCTGTAAAACGGCCTCTACATATTATACACACAAATTTAAAACAAGAGCCTTTTATGAACATAAGGACAGTGATAGGGAATGTGGTTTGTATTTGTATTTGGATAGCTCAGCACCTTTTGTAGAAATGATGCATAGAATTGTCCGTGGCAGCCCAGGTGGGACATTTCACTGTGCGTAGTCTGTGAAAGGGAACTTTTAAATAGAATAACCTCATTGATTTTTGCTGGAAAGAGATAGATGCTTATATAGCACACAAGAGAGATATTGAATCTGGTAGCCTGACAGAGGTGATGCTGGTGCACTTCCAAACCCTGGGTCCAGCATGTAGTGAGGCAGAGCATGTATTCCCAGCAGGCACAGAGACACAGGTGCCCAGGAAAGCAGTACATGGACGTGTGTCACACAGATAGACAGAAACAGACATTCAACACCTGCACAAACACAAAATCATCAATGTCACCATCCTCTTCCCTTCTCTGGCTGATCAGGAAAATGTCTATTAGTGTGGGTACCCCAGCAGCTGCTTTTATCCACTGGTCTGCCTGCTCTCCTGTGATGGGCCTGAGAGGAGCTGGGGCTGGGTGTTACTGGAGTTCCCTCCTTTGCCATTGCTCCTCTCTGCTACTTTCCTCTGTAGAGATCACCTTTCCACTGTATCAGCTGACATGTGTAGTATAGAACTAAAAATTATCTGCCTTGAAATACTGGATAAAAGTGAAGTGAACTGGTGTTTGAAGAGGCTAATAGAAATCCAGGGACAGCAGATGCTGTAGAGTACTTACAGGCAACCTGGAGCAGTTGTTAAATGTTAACAGCCAGCATGCAGGCTACCAACATGCAGACTACACTATCAGATAATGTTTCCTTCACATGATGAAATAAAAGTGCCAAACAAGTTGTTTTTATCTTTGCAAGCCTTATACATATTATACTTTTCAGCAGAGAAATTATGTAGGTTCTGAGTGTTCATGTGTCATCTTGCATCACAATGCTTTTGTTTAAATGGAGATTCAGAATTCAAAACACTGAGCAAAAAATTCTCATAAAATGGAAAAAAATTAGAGATTTAACTCAAATATTCTAGAATTTTGGCAAATTATTTCTGCAGATTTCATCTTTATGTCTTCCTGTTTCCTATTCTGAATGTTGAAAATATGATTACAAATAATAGTGGTAATACAATTAACAGTAGTAATAACATTACTAAGAGTGTGGTCTCTGATTAAATAGCCGTGCTCATGAAGAATAGTGACTGCCTGAAGGTTTTTACAGCAGTGTGAACCACAGAATGGCCCCACCTGGAAGGGACCTTAGAGATCCTGGCAGTGCTTTTCCAGTTGTTCCTCTCATAAGGCTTTGTGTTTCTTATAGAGGTGTGATTGTCCTCGGAATTCTTTGGAGACATAAAAATAAGATGAATTCCATCAGACTTCACAGATTTTTTCACTTGCCTCCAATGGGTGAGTGAGACATAAAAGCTTAATGTATACATCTGATGTCTGCTAAGACTGAAAAAGACAACTTTCCAAGATCTCTAAGCTTTTGGGCCTGGGAACATGCTCATGAGCAGTGGAAGGTCACAGCTGACACTGAGCAGCTGGGTCTGTTTTGAAAGTTTTTGGTCTGGGAGCAGTAAGGTAAACAGCAGCTCATCAGAGTCCTACTACAAAAATAAATAGAGCATGTTATCCCCAAATTTTGAACAATTAGGAAAAATCATGTTGATCATGGACTTTATTAGTTACAGGTTAATAAAAAGTGTCCAGAAGGCCCTGATTTGTGGGAAATTGGTTTTGGTCTGGAGGAAGAGAACAATACTCTTCATAGTGGTTCAGTTATTTAGCCCATGCTCTTGGCAAAAATAGTGATGGGTTTTCACTTAAATCAGCTTCCCTATGAACAGCTGATATTCCAAGTTCAGTTCATGGACCTGACTGTGTATTCCACCTAATTATTCCTAGATTTTTTTATGACTAAGTTTAAATATTTCTTCTGCAATTTTCCTCCTTCTGTTTACAGCTTCATACAGAAATGGCACCACAGAATGCTGGTCTCTGAGCTGAATATGAAGCTAATGCTCCTGAACTGGACTCACATAATTTGCCATGTATTTGGCCCCTCTTCTCTGTTTTAAGAACAAATGAT
This sequence comes from Nicator chloris, assembly GCA_013400495.1. Taxonomy (NCBI): domain Eukaryota; kingdom Metazoa; phylum Chordata; class Aves; order Passeriformes; family Pycnonotidae; genus Nicator; species Nicator chloris. The sequence continues at coordinate 3,571 of WAAE01012030.1, read as the reverse complement.
GATAACATCTATTAGTTTTCATTTTAATGCACTAGAATTAGCTGTAATAGTTTTCCAAAGCACTGTAAGCAGGAGTATATAAAGTTATGCCAAAAAGACTATGAACAATAGATCTGAAGAAAATCCCAGAAGTGCATGGGTTCCACTATGAGACTGCATTAGGCAGAACTCGTTTGGCAAATTTAGTATGTCTTAGAGAATATTTAAATTTTTTTGTATGATTTTTGCTCCAAGGAACCAGAAATCCACATGCTATATGTCAGCTGTTGGTGGGAAATTTGTAATGTTTAACAAAGGAAATAGATAAAAAATAGCCGATTTTGTTTAAATAATAACTTGTCTGTTGCTTTGTTGAATGTGAATGGAATACCTGGAGAAAATTAAAAAGTTGGTTTCTTCTACTCACACTCTATAAGTGTGTATCTTCACACCATCTCCACAAACAGCTCCAAACCATCAAAGAATTCCAGAACTGTATTAGTGTCTTCAGGGGAGCTATTAGAATTTAACTTTTCCTATATTCTATACTGAAGCGGTTGGCAAAATTAAGATTGAAGAGTTGAAAAAAAAATTACATTCATGCCTCTTCCTAAGCCATCGTGTACTGAAACTGAATGGATCATAGGTAAGAATAAACAGGCATATTTAAGAAATTTTTATAACATGCAGGACAAATCACCAACATAATATTACTTGTTAACATGATAATGATGACATGCTAACATTTTCTTTACTCAGCTATACATACTGAACAGCAAAATCAAAATGCAACTGATGCTTACAATTGAGAGATAATGGATTTTACATACTTAGCATTCAAAGTTGCTTGATGTTGTTTCTTGACTAAAGTGTTTTACAAATATGTTTTGCTGTGTATGTGTCGCAGAAAAATGTATATTTTTGTAACCACAACAGACATCTAAAAGATGCCTGTAAACAGTAAGGGACTTTGCCTTGTCTGAACTTTGATGACAGAGGACATGCTTTTCCAGAATTCATCTTTGCAAGCTTCAAGCAGAAGACTCAAGTACAAAATATCCAGTGTAGTTATTCAAGTTGTCTCTGATTGGCCATGTTAACATTCTAACTGAGCAACAAGAAGTGCATAGAAAACTCAAATAAACACCAGGAGATCTCCTATACTCTTTGCAGTTTCTCTGTTCCCATTGAGTCTGTGGTTTGGTGATTGAGTTGGAACAGCTGCCAAAAGGTGGCATTCAGGTGTGGGAATACACAAGTTGTAGAGTGAGGCAGACTTAATTAGCATAGCTAGTTTGATAACCAAGATGCCCTGGCGAGAACAAACAGACCTTTGAAGATTACAGAAGATGGGATTACATCTCCTTACTGGAATAAGGAAATTAAATTAAAACTTCCTAAACAAGATATGTTGTAAAATGCATAAGTTTGTCTGTACCATGCTGAACCTAATCATTGTAGTAGTAAATATTAACCTTCCTAGAAATGGTATATAAGCTTTGGAAAAATCTCAGTAAAACCGAATTCTGATCACCGAATCAGGGTTCCCGTCTCTCACTCAATCGCTGGTATTCAGGAATGCTCTTCTGGGGTGGTGAAGGCAGAGGGTGCACTGTGCCTTCCAGTGGCAGCATGATTGTAGATGTTCTTGAACCAACTGTGCAACCATCCCCCAGGGTACCACAGGAGAAGGTGTACAGGGGATTTAAAAATGAACAGGGAGTCCAACCCAAAACCCCACCACAGAATTCATTGCTGGTAAAGCAGACACAGCGTCATCTTCAGACCAGGACTGTTTTGTATAAGTACTGAAATTTTCATCTCCCCTCTTGCATTTCAAAACTACTAGAGATTATTATATTGAATCCAGATGATTGTGAGATAGAACTGATTTACAGCTCTGTTCCCCTGAGCGGAAAAGGGTGATGTCAGTTTCAATCAAAGTGGTGGTCATTTTTTTATTCATCCTTGTAATTGTCCTTTGGTTTTACTTTCAATACATTGAGCAATATATTTGCTCAATATATTACAAATATGATTGACTAGATATGTCTGATATGAAAGTGCTTCTGGAAAGCCTACACTGGTTAGTTTCCATAATATATTTCATATTACTGTTCTCTTAGTAGCTCTCAGAAGGGAAACCATCACTTAAGCCATTTGTCCAATATGGCTATAAATCAGTGGACACTACACTGCAGAAAATATTCCTTCATTGGCAGGAACTTCAATGTGATGACCTCATCATTTTTTCCATCTCCAGTATAGAGGTGTCTAAGATTTATTACAATCTTAATATAAATTCAAGACTATGGATATTTTTTTATTACTTATTTTCACGACAATGACAAAAAAAGGCCAACATAAGTACAAGATAGCTTTATAGTGTCAGGATATTAAAATATGTCTATCCAAGTTTATGGTGAAATTTAAGAAGGAAGCATCTGAAAATGACGACTTTCTCATCTCCGTTCTTTTCTAGTATGTAAAACCAATTAATTCCATAACAGAGAAGCAATGCTTTTCCTGTCAATTTAATACATGACTTAAAAAAATTTCAGTTTCAGGATTATTTTAAAACAGTATAATTTGTTAATCTTTCCGAATCAGATGTAATTGCATGTAATTGCTTCCCATATTACAGCAAAGTTTTAAAGTAGGAGCCAGATCTAACAGAGTCCAGGCCTGAATAAGACTTCTTGTCTACTTTGTTCAGAGAAGCAGTCTGCTCACCTCTTACCTAATAGTTCCCTTATCCTGAGATTTTTAGATGCCAGTAAGAATGACTTTTTCATCCTGAAAACTCCCAACATTTAATGATCAGATGCCAACCCTCCAACTAACTGTCTCTGGAAACCAGAAAAATAAAAGGGACAAATTTAGTATCCCAAATGATTTTTTTTTATATTACTGGAAATGGTAAACTCCAAAAGACTTTCAGAGATGCTGGTACTAGGCTAACAGTGGCTAATACTGAAAGATTACTGAGAGAAAAGCTCAGGAGCAATTGAGGAGCTAAAGGAGAGAATATAAGTGAGGAGAATATCTCAGTTTGGGAAAGGAGGTAAAAAGGGCACTTCCTAGGAGTGAGAATGAAGGCTGGGTAGGACTACAAAATTAAGAGTTATACCAGAAAATGGATCAAAAAGATGGAGTCTGGAAACCAGCTGGAAACACAAAATGGGATTTACAACACCGTCAATATTCTATAGATCCTGATGAAGATGAGATGGTGAAACTCAACATTGTCATGCAAAGCCCAGCTGTTTTTCAGTGCAAATCTGTGGAATAAGACATGAACTGTGGCAAACAAGGGACTGCTGTGTCCTTATCTCAACTTTGCTCCAAATGTACATACGAGTCATGTGCAGAATGGGAATCAAGACTAATGTGGCCTTCCTGGAATTCAGACCTTTTCAGTGGGTGATAGGTCAGACCAGTGAAATTATCCAGGCTACTGTCTACAGGATGTTGGACCAGTTCCTGAGGTCATAACTTTCTGACTTAATCACATTTTCTCTTGGTTTTGCCACGCAACAAGGAAACGGTTTTAACTGTTGTCTTGCCATCCCCTTTCTCAAGGCTGAGATCT
>WAAE01012029.1:105973-184976 GCA_013400495.1 Nicator chloris | reverse complement strand
TGGGAAATTTGTGTTAGTTTAGGAAGGGTTTTGTTTCACGTTTGTTCCTGTCCTGGGGTGATGGGGTTCCGAACTTAGATTTCTGGTTTTATCTGAGACTACTACATGATTAAAACAGCTGCTGTTCTTTCACAGGCCTATGAAGAGTACACCAGCAAGCTTGATGCTCTACAGCAGAGAGAACAGCAGTTACTGGAATCCATGGGGAATGGAACTGATTTCTCTGTCTCCAGTTCAGCTTCAACAGACACAGTTGCATCATCTTCCTCCTCTAGTCTCTCTGCAGCACCTTCATCCCTTTCAGTTTATCAAAACCCTGCTGATGTGTCACGGAATAACCCTAAGTCTCCACAGAAGCCTATTGTTAGAGTCTTCCTGCCCAACAAGCAAAGGACTGTGGTGAGTCAGTTTCTATTCACATACTTATAACCTCAATATTTCCTGTATCTCTTTCCCTCTGTATGCAAAAGTTAATTTAAGAGCTGAAAAAATACCTGGGTGGAGGTCAGAAGTGTCATGATCACTGTGCTCTGCTACACTCAGTTGTTTTGATCTGTTGAATGTTTTTGATAGGATTAACTCAAAAAAGTCCATTATAGCAATAATAGAGAACACAGAACTTTCAGGAGTTTTGTAACTCTGAAGATACCTCAAGAAATATTTTTCTCAAATCAGCTTTATTGGATAAATAGTAATTTACCATTTTACAATAGTTAGGAAGCGACCATAAGCTCTATTTCTTGTATTATGCAAAACTATTGATTAGTTTAACTGGGCAAGATGGAGGAAGTATTTTCTATGCTGTCATAGTTACTAGAAGCATTTAATGCTTTAGAGCAAGAACCAGCCTATTGCAGCTAAGAAGGGCTGTGCAGGATTGCTTGGGGGTTTTGTTTTTTTCCTCCCCACTCATGGTGGTGAGCGTTTGTGTGGAGACCAACGTGCTTTCAGGTCTTGTGTAGAGAACTGGCTAGGGGAGGAACACAGAATTATAGAGGTCAAGAAGTGTTGCCCACAAACTGCTTGAAATGTGGCTTTATCAGTTTTGACCGTGTTACAGTGATTCCTGATGTCATGGAAGAGTAGTTCACTTTTTCCTGCTAGAGAAGGAGTTTTTTTATCCGTTAAGAGCTGCCAGCTGAAGAGCCTTGATATGTCCTTTAGAACAAGACACTGCAAACTGTGATACATGAAATTATTGACAAGCCTTAGTCTAGGCTCTGTTTTGCAAAGTGGTACATAATCCAAACTTAGTAGGGGAGCAGTCTTTCCAGAGAATTGGGAAATGAATGGACAACAAGTGTTCATGTCAAACCAGGACATTTTGCAGCAGTCAGTCAGGTGTCAGCTGTCTCTGGATTGTTACTGTCTGCTGAATTTGAGTTGCTGATAAAAAGAAGAAAACATCAGCTAGTGCTGGGTGTTGGAACATGTCCTCACCCCTTCCCTAGCACTTCCCTTTCATCCTTTCCCCACCTCACTGAGCAAAGGACTTACAGTGGGAACAACATTGGAGGGCAGTTGTTTTCTTTTTTTTTTTTTTGAATATTGCTTGGTTGTTCAAGGTATTGCTGAAGATGGAAAGTAATATTTGAGTTTTGACCTAGAGAATGGGAGTTTGATGTAGACTGTGACCACTGTGCAGAATGTACAGTGTAAAGCCAGGTGATTCTGTTGTCTGCCTGTTGAGGAAAGTCTAAGCACACAGTACCACCCACAGAGTGAATTCTGGAGAGAAGGTCCTGGATTTTGGAGGGACTCTGGTTTCTTCATGTGTTCTGTCCCACCCTGTCTGGCTATTTGCAGCCCCTGTCATGGGGCTCATAATTTGGTTTTGTTTCTTTCCTGTAAAGGATCACAGTATATCACTTCCTGCACTGTTCTGTGCATTACCTTTTTTGTCTCTCCTATGTGTTCTCCTGTCCTCTAACCCGCACGGTGTAATTCTACTCTTACTCTTTTCCCCTCATCTGCAATACTCTTGTTCTGCTTCTTTGTCTCTCCCTTTTTACCTCCTCCTAAATCCTGTTTTATTTTTTGCAGCAGTAGATGCTCTTTCTGGGCTAGGGGAGGCAGACGTGATTTAACTTGTTGTAGTCGTGGAAGCTGAACACTATTTGCCATACAGGTCCAGTTCTGCAGCTAGTTTCCAGCTTGCTTTCATTCTTTTTAGTTCAGTTTTACACACTGCTTGGATCAAGTGTGTTACTAAGTTGAACTTTTTTTCTTATTTTCTTTTTATATACTTGTAAAGTATCTCTGATTTAGAGCTAAGAAATGGTGATTATAGGAGCCCTTGCGTGTGGGGGTTATTGGCCTTGGAGCTGAAGTTCATTTCTCTGAAACTTGAACCAGTGCTCATTTTATTAAGAAAGTCAGGAATTTCTTCTATGGCGACTCTTAATGTAATTACTTTGTTTCAGTATTTATTGATCCTACATGTAGTCTGTTGGAAACTAAGGAAATGCCAGGAGTAACCACAATCCAGAAGGAACTGCAGCAGCTTACTGAATCCTGGGGTGCATCAAGCACAGCATCACTACCTAGTTGGGAGAGGTGATTCTCCTCTACTCAAATGTGGCCTCATCTTGAGTAGTGTGTGCAGTTTTGGGTGCCACAGTATAAGATTCTGTGATTCACAGTGCGGTTTTAACGGCCAGCAGTCAGATGATAGGTTACTAACCTAAAAAAGCGTCCAGCATTTTTCAATTAACACAGAGGCTGCTTCCTTCATTCTCTCAGTGGATTGAGAAGTGTTGCACACATTTGTCTGCCTTCATAACCTCTGGCTTTTAAAGCAGACTGGTTGTGTCTCACTTGTGCCCATTAAGTGACCCATTTGCTTATGTAGCTGTGATGGTAGCTCAGGATGTTCAAATATACAGGGCAACTTGTGATGAGTTAAAGCAGGAAGGAGTTTCCTTGTGAAAATATGTGATACCTGCCATTAGAGCCTTCCCTCTGCCCTAGTTCCCATTCCATATGGCTGTTAAAGCAAGGCGGATGTGTTCTACAGTCAAGCAGGTGATACTGTTAAAGTTGCAGTGTTGCAGCAATCTCCTCCTCACCTCAACCTCAATTGCTTTCAATTAATACCTACTTCTGAAAGAAAATTTTGTTAATATCGCAATAATAATTTCAGTCTTTGTTTCCAATTCACTTCAGGAGGGGAGAGATGATGTCAGATCCTAAGGAGTCTATTTTTGTCTGGGAATGCCATGACATTTCTTAAACTGACTTAAAGTGACTGGAATTGAGTTAGTAATGGAGAGCCAACCTCGTTACTTATCTTTGATCACTCTGAAGCAGCCCCAAGTACTACAACAGCCTTCTGCTATTTGTTTAGAGCTGCTAAAATGCAGGAAATGGGGGGGAGTTGCTTGCATATCTTACATTTTTGACTAGCAACTGCCTTGTTAGTTGAGAGTTCTCTACGTGTTATTGTTTGTGTAGCATCAAGCAAACATCTGTTTGAGCTGACTCCAGTTCAAAATATAATTTAAGGAAGCTGATGGAGTACAGAGAAATGAGACCATGGTTTTCAGTGTAAGTCATTGTGGTGCTGAGGTAGTGTAGCTGGGAAGTTTCTTCATGTGTGTCATGATAAGGCAGAGCATTGGACAAGCTTTTTCCTAATGGAGGACAAGGTGTGAAGGTGCTTGCCTGAAAGCCTGACGGGTCTGTGGCAGAGCCTGCTGCTGCAGATCATTTGAAGTCAGCATTTTGATTCAGCCAGCTACAGGACAGGGTTCAAAAGTAACTTCTTTTTGAAAGCAAAACTAAATAGTTGGCTTGGTTAGCTGGAAGGGAATCAGTGAATAAGTAGTGTCAGAAATAAAAGGTTCTTGGCCTTGGCCTGGAAAGGGATGAAGAGAAGTTTCTTTCTCTGAACAACCTCCTAGAAGAAACAAGATTGTTTTTTCTTCTCTGTGCTAGGGTAATTTTATCCCCTCTAATGCAGAGCGAGAAACATGTATACTTCTTTCCTTAGTGGCTTTGCTCAACTGGCAAGTCACACATCCTTTGGAGAAGCATTCCACATAAATGTGAACAGGATAAGCCTGTGCGAGTGAGTTTGTTCCGTTTTGTTCTAGGCCAGAGAGAAGGATGCTGAAATCATAAAAATGTAAGATGGTGCAAGTCTACCTGAGATGAAAAGTTGTTTTGTAGAACAAGTTGATGAGGCTTATCCAAGCAGTGGCAGAATTTAGGGAAATATTAGTTTAAAGCTTGTTTGGGTTAGGAATCTAAATGTCTGTGCTGTGCATAGTAACAAATCTGCTAATTAAGGGAGAGCTTTTCGACGTGGAAGGAAAGTTTAAAAACTCTGATCTCCTGCTGGTTGCTAGAAGTCTGAGAGATTTTGTTACATGAGAAGACGTGGTTTTGGTGGAAGGGAGGTAGTCTTGAATGGAAGTAGATGATGTGTTGGCACAAAAACAAGTTATAATATTTTCTGCTGAGATTTCTGAGAGAATGCATGGAGCTGGCAGGGAACACAGCCTTGGGCATTCTTAGTTGTGGTGTGGATTAGGATTTTTTTTCCAAATTGTATGATTGAATGTGTATGCAGAGAGAGAAAAGAGACTGAAGACAGTGCTCATGCAAATGAAGCAGACATATACCTGGTTGTTGAGAAGGGACAGTAATTCAAGGGGAATGGTGATTATTAACTGATGCAGAGGTGCAGGACAAATGGGATTAACTTCAGGTTTATGTAAGAGGAAGAAGACATTGAAAAAGTTTAAAATGAACTGAAGGAGTTTGGGCAATGAGCATAAAAAGCTTTCTCTGAGTGTAAAGAATACAGGAATATGATATTTGCATGTCGGGCAACATTTAGGCATTTTGTGGGATTGCCTCAAGTTGTGTGATTTTTTTCCCCCTATTTTTTTTCTTTGGGGGTTGGGGGAATGTTTTTTGAGGACCTGAGTAAAGTATCTTGTGCGCATCAATTTTTAACTAGTAGGTTTGGGATAAGGAAGAAACCTCCATTTCCAATTGCAAAAACATTTCCAATTTTTGCTCTCTGAAATTTGACAAAATCGCTAAAATGATTTCAGGATTTCTCCAATTAGGTTGCTTGCTCACTGTAGACCCTGAGATACTAGCAAGAATTTTTAGACAGTTTTCCTGTGGCCAGTCAGGTGAGGCTGATTTCCTCTCTTGGAGGAAAGTTTTTTGAAACCTGTAATGGAGTAAACATTCTGTGGACATATCTGGAGTATCTCTCTGTCGCAGTGGAAGAGTACAAGAATAGGTCAGGCATGTATAATATTTTCCATGGGTTGTCTTCCAAATTTGAGCTATTTGTCACTCAGGAATTTTATGAGTTTAAGTGTTTTCTATTTGGAAACTCTCTGTTCAGCCTCCAACAAATGTGTGCTGTGGATACTAGAAATTTGTGTCTTGTGGTTAGGAATTCCTTGGGCATGGTTATGTGAAGTGTGAGTAATCATGTTCTGTGTTAGTCTTTACATCTGCTACATGCTACTTTATACTGAATGAAATAAAGGCTTCTGAGAAAAAAACATTTAACACAAGGCCTAGTATAAGAACAAGTAGCTAAAACTGGTCATAACTCTTCAGAGGAACAATATTGGGGCGTTTTGATGTTGTAGTGAAGTCCTAGTAAAAGGGAAGAAGGAGAGAATTCTAAGAAAGAAGAGAATGCAGTAAGAGGGCTTCTAACTCAAGTACTTTATGAACAAGATCATACAACTTGCTGAAGAGCATCCCTGAATGATTTTGATTACCCAAGAAATCCCTTCTGGACAAGTACTTATAATAGGGGAAAAAAGAGTCTGAAAGCAAATGAGCTCCCCTGAATGATGATATGGAGCATGGAAAGTTACAGGAAAACAGTGTAAGTGTAAGGAATGATGGCCATTTGAAAGGTGGTGATAGGCCTTGTGCTTCATCTCTGGGGTCTGTTGCTGCCTTCTGCACATTTTTACCAGCTTCCAGAGGAAATGTTCCCATCATGTGTTCTGGCCTTCTTGGTGGAGCAGCTGTGAGGGTGGTAAGGAGTCTCCACAGCTCTCCCCAGTTGCATTTATAAGGGATCTTCTCCCAGCTCCAGTGCCCTCTCTCTCTGTCAGCGTGAGCAAGGAGTGGATTTGGTCAGTTTGAATTCTGTTTCTGTCTGTAGTGGTCTGAGTGGCAACAGTGAAGCAAGGGGGAACAAAAAAAATTAGATGTTGTACAGGCTTTGGGAAAGCTTGGTGGCCTCCAAATATTTCAGCTGCCTGCAGATTACAATCAAATCATTGTGTGTTATCACCCACCACAAGGTCAAAAAATTTCCATGGTAGCTTCTAAACCGAAAATAATACATTGGGTAATAAAAAAAGTTACCCTTTCTTCTATGCTCAACTATAGAGTACTGTGTGGATTCTAGAATATTTTGGTTGTTCTTTGTTTTGTTTTATTTTGAAGTTTAAGAGTAATTAGAGGTGCTTTGTTAAAAACTCAGCATAAATCTGAGCCAGTAAAGCTTTTCTGCTTGGTTTTGTGTTGGCATGCTTGACATGCATCTCATAGTTACGCGTATATTGGAAAGTCAATGGAAGTTCACAAAATGTGAATGTGAGACTGAGTTTTTAAAAGTGATAATTTGTATGTTCAAGAGTTAAAGGAACTAAACAAGACTGGGAATGCTGTGCATGGGGACAATTCTTAAATGTCTCACTCTTGTCACACCTTGGTTTATTAGTATATCTACCTTTTAATTAGGCAGGCAATCATGTGATCTTCTCTGCAGTCATGAAGACTAGAAGAATAAGCTATTTTTATTCTATGTAAATTCTTAGCATAAATTAATTCATCATGCTTGCACAACTGGGATCCTTGAAATATTCTGTGTTTAAATCTGGTACTTGATTCATTTCTTTTGAGTTCAGATTTACATCTTGATTTCTGTAGTTTATGCTGTGAATTTTTGCCTCAAGCTTGCTGAGTAGTAAGCCCTGGACTTCTGCAGGCTGCTTTAAGCTGCCCTACCAGTTTCACCTGTCAAGTATAAGGAAGATTCAGAGAAGGGATGTTCAGGCAGCTGAATAAACCAGTTTCTTGCTTTTAATTACACACCTGGTTTGACATGATCATATTTTCTAATCAAAAATACAATTAAAACCTCCCATGTTATATCAAACATGCAGCAGAAATTGAGTTTATTTTTAGCCTGTGCCAATGGCTGGTTGCTGAATGTATCTGAATACTTTGGAATTTTATGCATCTTATTAACTGTCTGGGGACATGAAGTAAATGGTAGTTTACTTTCAAGTAAACTTAATCTGATACTTCTGTATCAGTCTTTTATCTTTTTCGGGAGTTTTCTTTCTTTTGTTCTTCTAATTTTCTTCTCCTCTCCCACTGAGGAGGGAGTGGGCAACCTCCTGGGTGGTGCTTAGCTGCCTGCCAGGGATAAATCCCCACAAGCTACCCTCAAACACTGGATAAATTCAAAGGCATATGTGTTGAAAAGAGAATAATTTCATCTACTGCAGTTTTATTGACACACTGTCTTAGATTGCAAAGTGAAACAATATTGAAAACCTGCCATTATAAAACTGATGCCTTGTCATCTGGAATGCCGTGTGCGACATTGATCGCTGGTTTTTACTCAAGTAAGGAGTGTTTAGTGATTCCTTGTGAGATGGAAAGTCTGCATGCAGAAAGTAATGAATGGTAGAAAAAAATTCTGTTTCAAGCATGCTTCCTTTACTTCATAATGTGCTAAGCAGGCATTCAGTGAAATGGAATGCAAGTCACAAATCTGCAAATGATCATAATAAATGTTTTAATTCCATGTCCAGTAAGTAATATTTAAATTCATGCTTCTTGTGTTGTTTAAGCAAACTAGCCAACAAGAGTTTTAATATTTGTAGAGAATGTGTATACTGCCTGAAGAGGGAAGTATCCATTTGGCTTTAGTTTCATTTGCAACAGTTCAGGAGCAGGATGTGAATTTTAGCCCTTCTGCTATAGTTTATTGCCCCCACGCTGCTTTTAAAGCACTTGGAGTGTGATCAGCTGAGACAGGACTCTACAACAGTGAACTCTGGGTCTGACCTATTACAAAGATTTATTTAAACTATTTTGTACCTTAATCTTCTAATGCATGTGGGTTTTGGTTTGGAGAGCAGCCAGCTGACTTTTTTGTCTCTTGAACAGAAACCACAATGTCCTGGGGTTTCATGCCCATATAGTGGCTACAGATGTTTTTCTAGATGAGCATTTCTCGCAAGTCTGAAGTCTAAAGCCATATTTTCCAAACTTTATTTTACCAGTAGGTCACTGTCAGCCTTCATAGTTTCTGCCACTGGTATTCACCCTAACTAAAATTTGAAGATGGTGATCTGCTCTCTACCGTCCTCTGTAAAATGATCAGTGCTCTTCTGAACAGAGTTTGGAAGCTGTCTCTCAAAAGCTTGAAAAATATGTGGAGGCCGTTGATTAGGCACAACAGGTTTCATCCAGTGTGGTTGAATGATGATGTATTCTTGAGAAAATATTTCTGCACTGACATAAATCAGTCTGTTGTGTTCTACAAGCGAGTATGCTTAATTGCATTGGAGGTGCCAATGGGTGCTGGTAACCCATGTCTTTGCACGTTAAACGGAATGCTTTTGATTGAATGGTAACAACTTTGTAAAATGGGTAAATTCTGTTCAATTTCCCTTGGAAACAAGATTTAATGCAATGAAACTGCCTCTCATTTGTCTCACTAATGTGCTTCATTAAGAATGTATTTTCTTGCTGCTTTCTCCTGGAAGTTGGACAGAGCTTCATGTCCTGATATCCAGAACAGCTGTTTCTGAGAGCTGTGTTCTTTGTTTTCTAGAGGATGTGATGTTCAGTGCCATCTTACGTCCTTTTTGCCACAAAGGAGGGTCATTTTATCTGTTAGTGCTGTAAGAAGTAGCTGACTGTTTTGGTGAAATATTTGTCCTCCGTAGGTTAGATAAGAAATTAAAGGTGGATTTCATGTTTGGATTTTACCAGAAAACTTGACATGTTAAAAGGCTAAACTAATTATTTGGCAGAAGTATAGTTTAGCCTAATTTTCTCCCAACATGTGAACATGTGGCTGAATTTTTTTTAATCCTGGGTATCAAATATGGGGAGGAAAAAAGTGTGTTCTTTCAGGGTGTATGTGTTGTGGTAAGCAAATAAATACTTTGAAGTGATATTTCAAATCCATTCCACTTGGCATATTTCCACTTTTGTACCCAGTAGTTTGCTTGATTGTTTGGAATTGCTCTGAAGCTCTAAGGTATGTTACACATACCTTACATACCCTACATACATTACACTTGGCTCAAGTGAGCTGAACAACAGTGCAAGGCTGAGGGAAAAATAAAGCCAGCTAACTAGTTTTGAGAAGTATAATACTGGATATTTAGGGCTGACCAGCCTCTCCACTTTCAGAGAATATCTTTGCATTGCTTCTTTGGAGGACTTCTCAGTCTCTTTATTGCTCTAAAACATTGGAAACTACAGTGGTGTAAGGAAGCATTTTTAACTTACTGAGACTATGTCAGTTTCTAGTCTGATGTTAGAAAAGTGATGTAAGAGTTATTTAGGGACGTAGCCCTGAATTTCTTACTGAATCAGGAATGACCTGATTTACAGAAATAAATGATTTATTATGCATTGCTTAAATACTTGTGGTTGCAGTACTAAATATATACCAATAATATTGTTACAAATACCTACTGTCCCTAGAAATATTTCAGGTGAGAAAAAGAAATGAGGACATTATGGGATATAGTTCCTGTTTAATCTGTCTAGGTAGTAAGACTGCTTTGAGAATTTCTGCAACCTGGAATAATTTTCCGTGGAGTTTAACATTTGCAAACTTGAGCGTGTGTTTTGGTGTCTCCCTGAATTGCTACTTGCCCCATTTAGGATGCTCAAGTAAACTATCTTCTCTGGTATATTATTAATCTACATACTGAACACACCTTGCAGTCTGTGTTGGCAGCTTCTGTACTGTTTCTTAGTGTTAATATAGCCCACAATTTCATACTCTTCATTTTAGAAAGTTGCTTGCTGAATCAGCTTTCTAATTCCTATGAAAACCTAAGTCTTTTCTAATCTACGAATCTCTCGTATATAAGTAACCTAAAAAGAAAGCTCTGAACAATCACAATTTGAAAGTACATCCCCTAGCTCAGTAACATCAGTTTCAAGGTGGTAAGCATTGTCAAACATTTGGATTTTCTTTGTTATAACAGAAGGATCAAGAGATAACAGATCAGTGCGAACAAAATGGTTTTTAAATAATATTAAACATTCTATATTTCAATAAAATGCCAACAATGTTCAGTTATGGGTTGCACGCATAAGAGTGCTATGTATTTTGAAGTACATGAGAAATTTTCTCCTGGGGAACTGATTTTCTTAAAAAATGCTGATGTGATTCAGTTAAAATGCTCTGTGGGAATCCTGGCAAAACTCTTGATGGAATTGATAAACCCTCCTTGGTGCCTTCCTGCCGTGCTGGAGCTGCGGCTCCTGGCAGGCACGCGGGGGCTGCGCCATGCGGGGCTCCTGCTCCCCTCCCAGGCTGTGGGGCCACGCACCCTCCCTCTGCCTGGGGGTGAGAAAAAAGCTGTTCCAAAACAGCTTCGGAGTCAGCAGGAGTCTGTTAGCCAGGAAAAAGAACCAGTTTTGGGGTTTGTTTTTCTGCAGGCTGAGTTGATCTCCAAATCACTTTCTTGGAACCACTTTTTTCTTGAACTTTGCCATAATTTGGGGGTGAAAAGAAGCCAGGGGCAAAAAGAGGTTTCAGAAGGAATGCTTTGCATTCCCTTTACAGCAGGCGCTAGTGGGCAGTGAAGGAGGGGGCTGAAGGGCTACATGCACAGATGGTGACAGACCGTGCTGTACCAGTCTGGGAAAATGATTAATCAATACTACAGGGACTTATTCTAGCACTAAGTTCTTTTAATTTGGCCTTATGTTTCTCTGCTCAGGAGTTCTGTAAGTGAATGTTCTAAATGTGATGCTGATTCAGGATCATGATGATTTTTGAAAGTAATAAAAACAATTCTTTGGGTTTTAGCTGCATCTTGATGCAAATGACAGTGAAGAGAACAAATGTTCTACCCATGTTTCTAATTCCAAGTTGCATAAATATGGCTTGGATTTTAATGAAGGGGACTTACGATGATAATACTGAGGAATAGAAAATTATAATTGAGCAGGATGTTTAATACATATTTTTCATAGTCCTGTTGTCTTTGTGTTGCTGTAGGTAACCTTCATTCTGGTATTTCCCAAATTTTGAGAGTTTGCATTTCCAACTTTATTAATCTCTTAAAAGAAATCCTATAACTTCATAAATCTTGGTTTTCACAAAATTGAAAGGAAAAAATAATTAGACCACTGTAATTAATTAATAGCATTGGAACTTTGAGGTTCTGATGCATTTCTTTGCGTCATGAGTTACTAGAGGATGTTGTCATCATTTATGGAGGATCAGTGCTGGAGGAAGAAAATGTTTTCCAGTGACCACAAGACTGCATTCTCTTCTTTAATGTTAGTCATCTTCCTGCTGCTTGACTTTTCCTCCTTGTCCTGTTCCACTCCCTCACACAGGTCAAGGTTTTGCTAACCTGGTGTCTTTCAGTACTTAACTCCGTTGGAGTTTTCTTCCTAAGCTAGAACCTCTTCCTACTCTGTGCTGGGTTCTATTGCTGCTCTTAGGCACTTCCTTCCCCCGATGTTCCTTGTCCAAAACAAGCTACCTTTTCTCCCAATCACAGCTTGAAAGCTTCCTGTTCAGAACGTACTTCCAGTACTTCCCCAAGTGCTGGCAAACAGTTCCCCCTGCAAGGTGGTTCATCACATCTTTTTTTCCTGCCCTCAGCCTCAGCTCTTCAGTCTGTCCTCCCTCTGTCTTGTTTAATTCCCACCAACCTGCTGATCACTATTCCCTCTTCCAGTATACACATCCTTCTCCTGCATGTTCCGTTCTTGAAGTTTGTCCTGACCCTCTCCTCCCGTTTATCCTTCATGCCCAACCTCTTTCCTGGCTCTTTTCATTCCCCTTTCTGTCCCCATAGTCTGTCTGCCACCTTTGCAGTATTTCAGTTTCTTCTGCCACTGTGGGTATTAGTGGTAAAGTGACTGAGGTTGCTGCAAGGGTAGACCTGAGTTGTCTGTGGGGACTCAACCTCAATCCAGCAGGAGCTATACTTTGAGGAAAAACAGCCTTGAGCAGAAGAACACTTGCTTCCTCCATCGAAGTGGCTCGTGATTGGACCTTGTGTGTGGGGAAGGTTGGAGCACACCTGAAATCCTCAGAGATTTTAGTCAGGTTGTTAAAAATATTTTCTCACTATTTGTAAATATATATGTTGGAGGCACAGAGAAGGACAATGAGGGGACAGATGGGTTCTTTTAGGGATCTTTGGCAGAATGATGATGGCACTAAATCATAGGGACAATTGAAGAGTTATTTTCTTAACAAGATATTATGATTAGTATAGCACAGAATTTATTATTAGAATGGTACATGAATTCTACAAGCAGAATCAATATGGTGCAGTTTATAAGTAACATAATACAGAATTTATAATACAACTTCACTTATAGTTTCTAATCACCTTTGTAGATCAAGACAAATCTTTAACACGTTTTGCTGTATCAATACAACGATCATAATTTAAACTCAACATTTGTATTAAGAATATGAGTCACATTCTCCATCCTTGGAGAAAGGAGAGGAGTTCCTTACTAAGGAGTAAGCTTAGAGTAATAAAAAGATGCATTAAAAAAGAATGCAATGTGTAAACCTAAGTCTGAATATCAAGATTGTAAAGTAGTATGCTATAGGATGTTTTTTCCAAGGAGTTAAGAAAAATTATCTTTTTTTAAATGTTTGTGTTGACCAGATGAAATGCACAAATATCCTGCAAAGAGGCACTGTTAATGGGAAGAAGATTGTGAAGCAAAATATTTCTTTGTGTCTTCTGGAAGCACCTATGTTTGAGTTCTAGAAATGCAATATATAGTGTAACCTCAAGTAGTGTTCACAAAGCTACTTGAAACAGGCTGCTACTTTGCACTGTCATGCTTAAGTAGGACATAGAGCCCCTAAATACCCATGGAAACTTAAATGCAGGGAACAAAAACTAGGCTCCAATCCAAAGCCAGTTGAAGCTGATTAAAAGACTGCTTTTGGCTACTGAGTGCTCTGGCTTAAGCCACTTGCAAGCTAGATTTGAGTTTCAGGTGTTCAGACAGACTTGTCAGGTTTGTTTGTGGTTTTTCCTTCTGATTTGTGTTCGAGGTACTGTCCCTGATTATAGGAGATATCCTAGTGTGTACAGTGCCTGAAGCCTTGCAAATTTTCACTATTGAATTCTAAAAATAGTTAGTAGATAATATTCAATACCTTAACTACACTTAATCACCAGATCATGTATTCTTCTTGTTTATGGCTTGACACTATACACTGTTAAATCACAGGTACCTGGAGATGATCTATTTACTTGTGTAAGATATGCCCACAATTAGAAGAGGTGAGGAAAATACCTTTACACAGTATGCAGTTTTTGATTTGGCTAGTTTTAATGTGCTCCTCCATTCTTCCCATCCTGTTAGTTATCTAAACTTTTCAAGCCAGGAAACAGAAGAGAGCAGTATGTTTTTCATATAAGACATATCTGTAGAGTTACAAATATAGGTTAAAGTGAGAGGTGATGGTCTGCCTGACTCAGATGACTGTTTTGTTTCACTTGTTTGCATGCTTATCTTCTGTTTTAGAAATAGAAAATAAAATATTTACATTTTATCGTAATGGTTTTTTGAGTGCAGTCCAAGTTAGTTCCTTCACTTAATTTTACTTGGCATGTTTCCCCACTTATGTTCAGGCCAGCCTGTAAAATTAAAGCTGTATGTAGGTATTAGCTATCTGTGTGCTATGTCTCCAGTTTCTTCCAGTTGAGAAAGTTGGAAATTCACTTTTGGAGTAGAGTGAAGATTGTGTTCCAAATGTTAATAGAAGTGTAGAGCTTGTTGTCTCTTCTAGCTGAGCCCTTTTCCTCATATACTATTCAGCAATAGAATTTTTCTTGGGACAAAAAAGGTTTTGGAAAACTCTGACCTACAATTCTGTAAAGCATCCTGAAGAGTGGGTTTTAGCACTTGAGGGTCAAAATGTTTGCATCAGTTTGGGGGGATAAATTGGAAATTGTTTGAACTCTTTTTTTTGTATTTGACCTCTAGGTTCCAGCAAGATGTGGAGTGACAGTCCGAGACAGCCTAAAAAAAGCGCTGATGATGAGAGGTCTTATTCCAGAATGTTGTGCTGTTTACAGAATACAAGATGGGTATGGTTTGTGTGGGATGCCTTTTTTGCTCTTAGAATCTCTTATTGGAGCTACCCAGGATGGCCAATTCTACCCAGAAGTTGTTTACAAAGTTCAGAATTTTATGATACGTTGCACTAAACAATTTGTACACCACAGACATGTTGAAAAGAATGTCTAATCCCTAGGAAATGGCTCGGGCATAATACTGAGTAGTATGAGTTTATGGCAAAACACTCATTAATCAAACTCATGCTAACCAAACAAGTATTAAATGGGTTGTGTGAACTCTTGGTTTTGTTTCATTTGGCTATAATGCATTCTTAACTAAAGAAAGAGTTGCCTTGAGAGGAAAAAAAAAAGTTTTCAGCCCTAAAAATTTGTATATTATCTTCATGTACACAATTAGCTATCTCTGTAGAACTATTACACAACAGGTACCTTCACAAACACTTTATTTGATCAAAAAGCCATCTGCCACATAGGAGACAAGGAATTGGCCACTACTGGAGCTGGTTGAAAAAGTGCATTTCCTTCCTGCAGTTTTTCCAGGGAAGGTGTGCTTTGTTTGCTATGTACTGAGCCTAAGGTCTTGCTTCTGAAGTTTCCTGCAATTAGATTGGGTAGCAACCCCCCACAGTGTAACTTTTTAGCTGATCTCACAACTTTGGCAAGAGACATGCAAGGGCTTGTGTGCTGATGCTAATGAGCGGCTTATTTGCACTTTAGAGAGAAGAAGCCAATTGGCTGGGACACAGACATTTCCTGGCTCACGGGAGAGGAGTTGCATGTGGAAGTTTTGGAGAATGTGCCACTCACGACACACAATTTCGTATGTACTGGGTTTTGTGAGATGTTGAGTGGGGTTACATCAACTTCGTACTTTCAAATTCAAATTACCAACTTGGAATATTTTGCATCTGTGGGATGTGGTGGGAGTTGCAAAAGTTTTTAATCACAGTAGCTTAAGTGAATTAGATAGAATTGTATTTGAAATAAGGGATGGTAGAGTACTTGATCACCCTTAAAACTTTCATGTTTTGTTGGAATACACCCTCTAAAATCTATAAATGTAGGGGGTTTATATCAGCGCTGCATTGCAGAGCTGTAATAATAATCTACTATTTTTGTATTGCTGTATCTATAAAATGTATTCTGGGCCTCCCTGCTGGCTCTGCAGCAGCAATTAACTAATGAACTAACTATTCCCAGAGCACTGCTGACATCATCAATGATGCAGTGCACAAATATGTTTTGACCTGATAAGGCACCAAGTAAATGGAAGCTGCTAAACAGAATCTGTCTAAATGTTTCCAGCTACATACAAAATCCTGGAAATAATGTTTGTCACATTGGGAAGAAAGACCTTCTATTTCAGCTTAAAACATAGTAAAACTCTGTCTGCCAAGCTGATTCAACCTATTTAGCTCAAGCAAGCTGTTTGGGTTATGGCTGTTTAGGTGAACTCTAGTAGGCTTAACATTTTTTAATATCTCTCTGAAATTCTGATTATTACATGTGATAATAGAACTAAGAATGCGTTTTTATGCTAGGGATTGCTAAAATTGAAAATTAACTAAATCATTTCCCCCCTATAATTTGGGGAGAACGCATGATCACCCTTCTGTGATTCTGAACGTTTGAGTTTCAGTAGTCAAAATCACAACTGTATGTGTAACCATACATTGAAGCCCTATATATATATATATATGCCAGTGTGTATTTCCAGTCCTGTGAGTATTAGATAGAAATGTTCTTTGGCTTCTGAAAAAGTTAGAATATGAAATAATATTTCAGCAGCTTTTGTTTTTATAAGTTGTATCCAAATAAATTCTCAATGTTTGTGTCTAGCATGATAATAGTGAAGTTTTTCTTCAAGTTTTTTGCTCTTACTCTGGCTGCTGGTGAAGTGAAGCATTAATTCCAAGAAACAGTTGAAAGTTTTAATGCATGAAAACTGTTTCAAAAAGGAGGCCATCTTTCATGTACATCTGTTTGATAGATAAAACTGTAGCTTCAGCATCACAAAAGAGGCTTGTGAGTGCACTTGAGGGAGGTAAAAGCAAATAGCCTATCTTGGGCTTACAGGAGGACCCCAGGTAATTGTGACTATTTTTGAACAATGTAGGTACGAAAAACGTTCTTCACGTTAGCATTCTGCGACTTCTGTCGGAAGCTGCTTTTCCAGGGATTCCGGTGCCAGACTTGTGGCTACAAATTTCACCAGCGCTGTAGTACAGAAGTGCCACTGATGTGTGTTAATTATGACCAACTTGAGTAAGTAATCACAACTGATTTTCAAGTTGAGCCTTTTAATGAGTGTACAGCTGTCAGTGATTTCTTGTGTTAAATCTGTAATTCAGAAGTTAGAGGAGGTGCCTGAAAAAAAAATAGGAGTTCAACTGTTCTTGTGAGACTGCTTAATTCATACTCGTTCTGTGCTAGCTCAGACAACCAGTTCATATTTCTTTGCTGGTCTATGAAGTGCTTTTTTTGAACCACGAATAGGGTTGCTGAGCACTTGACTGTATCAGACAGACTTCTCATTGTTCACAGTTGTTAGTATTAATCAAAACTGGTTCTTTATTGTGTGATCGCTAGGGCCCTGTTTAGAATTTTAGCTGTGGGTTTATTCTCTTCAACCCGAAAAAATGTTGAGACATTAGTTGATTACAGTGAAATTGCAGCTGGTTTTACAATAATTGAAAATAAATCTGCTAGCAAGATTATGCCTAGGTAAGAAACATAAAAGAGAATGACCCAAACAGCCCAGTGTTCTTGGATTGAGTTACTGATCTATTTGTGTAAGTCTTTGATGTAGATTTAGGATCTGGTGTAAACTGGCTCTGTTCTATTTGATTAGTTTCAGCAGACGCTATTAAGTCTTTTAAATAGACTTTTGTATAAAGAATAATTTAAAATGCTATTTTTCTGCCCAAGAATGCATTTAATTTCAGTTTATTTTTGGTATTTGTAACTGTTTCCATTGGCATCTCTGGAGTTTGTGCTCAGGGTGTAAGTTTATGCACTCATGGATAGAAGTGGTGCATTCTTGAACAACCAGATGTTTGCAGTTCCAGCTAAAAGATTAAAAAATTAATTTCCACAAAGTTTATATTTAAGGCATGATCTTTTTATCCTGTGTGAAGTAAATAATACTTTTAACAAATCTTGCAGATTTAATGTGTTAGTGTAATCTCTATTGCAAAATTTAGAATTTAATCAATGAGGTTTTGGGGGTTTGGGGTCTTTTTTGTAGGCTTTGAGCGTTATATCTTGAAACTTCTGGGTTTTGCACAAGTTAGGTTGTTTTTGTTTTGTTCTTGCCTCACAGTTTGCTGTTTGTCTCCAAGTTCTTTGAACATCACCCCATACCACCGGAGCAGGCCTCAGAGACCACCCCAGCACCTGGATCATACCCCTCAGTGCCCCCCTCAGATTCTGTTGGGTATGAAACTTATTCCTGCTGTTTAATAACATAACATTTCAGTACTGTGCTGAGAAACACTCAAAATACTACTTTGCAGCTCTGCATTCTTGTAATCTGGCTTCTCATGCAAGTATATCCACCTATGCTTAATTAAAAAGAAGTGAATGTTTTCATTCACACAAATTCTGTAAATTAGTAATGAGCCTAGGTTAAATGTGTGTGTAACTGTCTGTAGAATTGTGACATTACCTGTTAAACTGATTTCTTCTACATGATAGCTTAGACCTGGTCTAAACTGGAAAGATTTTATACTTAAAATTAATATAAACCAAAGTTATATCCTCACAAATTCTTCTAGTTGGTTATCCAACTACAGTTTATATACCTTGAAGTGTCATAGCTCAGTTTCAGAATAAACCACATGACTACAAGGCTGATGTGAACAGGTGCCAGTTCCAGGTTCATAACACTGCTTTAGTAGCTTTTCCACATACACTGCTTTAGTATCCTCCAGACCAGCTGTCTTCTTCCTGTTCATGTTGGGGTATTCCAATAGCATCTGTTTACTGCAGTTCCAGATTTTGTAAAAGTAGACTTCTAAAACTGACCATCCCCCTGTATTTCCAACAAAGATTCTGGACCCTTTCTCCATGAAGAGATAAGAGACCATATTTAAGTTATGTTCCCAGTAGCAAAGAGATCAATGATACCATCCACCATTAGGCAGTTGAACAAATGCCCAGGGAAGAGTAACTCAGGGATGTATATCACATTCAAGAAATCTGGCGCATATTTATTAAGAACACCAAATACAGAAGCCTTCAGAAAACCATTCCCAGGACATGTGTGCTGTGTGGAGTTGAGCTGAATGTGGCAGAGAGGCTCTCTTGGATTAGTGAAAATTGTGCCTAGACTAAAGCAGAAACACACTGGAAGCTACGCAGGCACCTCTGGACTCTTAACTAGAAGATAAATTCTCTGGACAGCCAAGACTATTTTATGGAAGACCAAATAAAATGCGTCCCAGGAAAATAGATTGACAGTCCTGCAGAGGGAACCTCACTTGGTAAGTACAGAGATTATGCTCTTACTTGTACCATTTTGTGCAGATTCAAGTGAATTCAAAAGTACTTCTTCGTGGTAGTGATTGTTGCTTTTAGATCCTGTGGATATTAGTGCAGCAGATTGTGGGCAAGGCTGTTTGGCAAGTCTTTGTCATGGTACGGCCAAAATTGTTACTGGGCTAGAACTATTAATTCATGAAGAAACTTGTTCATACCAATTGTGTTAAACACTAGTGGATGTCAAAGACACTATATAGCCCTAATCCTAATGTTCTAAATTGTCCTGCTTCTCAACTGCCTTTGCCTCACATTGGTCCATTCTTAACCAGCTTGTGAGGTTACAACAATGTGGATTATCTTAATACATGCACTACTTCAGGCAGTCTGAGTTTTGGGAAGTGAAAACAGAAAGAAAGAAAGAACTTGAGACCAAAGCTGGTTAATGCCATGAGATCATTAACTTCACAAACATAAAAATGTTAACATTTAAATATGCTAGCTAGTTGCTGTTCAGGAGCTTTTCTCAAGTGTTACGTCTATAAGTGTTTGTAATTACAGAAGATGTAAAAGGTTTCTAGCTTTCTCCTTTCTGCTTTTTTGCTTTGTTGTATGCTTTACTGTTAAACAAAAAGAAGTCATACATCATCCCTGCAAAATTCTGCTCATTTTGAAAATGGTTTATGATTATCAGCTGATGTTCATATGTAATATGAAGGTTAGTCATACAGTGTTCCCCTAGCATCTGTGTTTGTAGTATTTCCTTTTCAGAAGTAGCTCAGATGTTACTGGATGAGCATATAGCACTGTCCATTCCTTTCTTTAATAATAGTTCTCTGCTTTTTAAGAACATAATTGTGGATATATTAATCTAGCTGAATTTTAAAAGCTGGCCTTTTCTGTTAAAACATGTACTCATCTGTGGTTTATTAAAGATAACTGCTACGATTTGAGACAGTAGCTCAACTGGAATCAAAAAAAAAAGGCTGACATTTGAGCTTATCTTGTCTGGGAGGAGAATATGGGATTGAAATTTCAGAGCTGAACAATGGGATGGAAAATATGAGGAACTAGCACTGTAATAACACTCCCTAGATTAATAATTGTTCCTTCGATTTCCCTGTTCTCCTAGCATCTTGCATGGAACAGCTCACAGAGGAAGGGATGTTACTAATCATTTGGATAACTTGAGGGAAGAGAAGGCAAACATCCTTCTTCATCTCTAGCCTTGTGAAGGGATCCCAACAGCAGGCAAAATACCCAAAAGAAGGAAGTTTGTGTTGCAAGACAAGTTCGAGAGCAAAGACGTGTGTGACATGCTGAGACACTGTCAAGGGAGCAAATGGAGAAGTTTGAAAGAGAAAGGGACATAAAAGACCATTGGACATGATGCAAAAGCTGCTAAACATGCTGGAGAACTGTTTTACTTTGCTCATATGTAACATCCTAAAGCAATCTAGGCCTGTAGCCTTTTATTCTTCCAACTGTGAGCCGTAGGCAGTCCCTCCAGGTTTTCCACCCCAAAATGAGGGAGAACATATGGTCCTATTTCACATTTCTGAACCCCTTATAAAATTATGTCTGGCCTCCACATTAGGTTTTATGTCCCATTTTAGTTCTTTCCATTTGCACTATCCTGTTGTGCCAAAACAACCATTTTAGTTACAATCTGCATGTAACTGGAAAGAACAGCGTAGGTCTCCCTGCTAAGAGCCATTTGTAATAAAATTGAAGTAAGGAAACTGTATGTCATACATTGTATTTGTTTCATTCCTTGCACTGTCATGAAGTTTCTTCTGCATCTTGGCTCGTAAAATATGAGCACAGAATTTCTGTGAACCCGGTTCCCTCAGTCTCCAATAAACGAAAAGGAGAGAAATAAGCAAGTTGGCAACATCTTGGCTCTTTGAAAAACAACATTTCCCAATATGCTTCATCTTCTAATTTGGAGGAAGAAAAGAGGAATGTCTGGTGCACCGTGCTTGGAAGCTTGCCAGTCCTTGCCTTTGAGCAGGCTCCAGCTTGTGATTAAACACCTCTGCTTTCCTTTCTGTCTTCCAAATGTTCACTGATCATTCTGCTTCAGCCAAAGATACTCGAATGTCTAGAAAAGCTTCTGAAAAGCCAAGGAAGCAAAGATACAGTCTTGCAGTATTACATTTTATGCTACAATGCCATTTAGATCTGTGGTGTGTAAGTGAGCAAAAGCTTTGTGTTTTAATTCGTAAAACAATGAATTTTCCCCCTAAAAGTGTCAGAATCTTTAAATCAGAATCAGAAAACTGTCAGTCCATACAACAGGTGAGGGAAACCTTGCTCTCCAAAACTTTATTTGCAAAAACCTGCTAGTGAACTGGACCTGGTTTGGAGGACTAAGAGCGACAGTGTGGTTCTCTTGATAACCTCTGGTACATGAAGCTGTCGAGAATTTCAGGTGCATCGGCTTTGTTCTGGGCCCAAAGGCCATAATAAATGAGTGCACACCATTGTGATAATCCTGGCAGTTGTTTTTCACATACAAGCCAACATGGATGAGAACAAGTTACCATGGTATAAAAAACTGCACTAATTTGTGTGGGGTAATGCCTCTTACAGATCTGTCTCATAGTGCTTCTAGACTGACTTCACAGGGTGCTGCAAGTTCTTTAGCTTGTAGTTACAAACTGGTATTGCTGTCCTTTTCTCCAAACTGTCATTTGATTTGGGATTATTGAGTATTTCCAGACCGCAGGGATGGGGAAAGAAGAAAACTATTGTTTTCTGGCAATGTCTATGGAGTACCACAGTAATTAAATCAGAACCTATTTGGCCTTCACAATTTAAATTTACCTGCTTGCTACTATAGCTGAAATACCATTGTATCCCAGATCCTTAGCAGTCCTTGGAAACTGCTTGGAATTGGAAGTGCACTGTGTTCTTCATTAGCAGCAGTAACAACAACCAGATCCAGTCTGGTGTTAACACTCTGGTGTAAACAAAAAAAAAATTAAAAGAGAGCCTTGATATGCATTTTAGCTTGCAGCAGTTCGGTTTGGATATGAGTGTGCAGCCTTACAGGTAGATAGTGTGTGCAACACTGAGCCCAGTGGCTAAACTGGGATAGACTTGTTCAGGGTGTGAGGAGGAGAAAGAAAATCTCAGTCCAGGAAAGATGCTGTCATTTTAAAAAGGAATTGGTGCACACCTTTGAATTGAATTGAATGTGAATTTTCAGTTCAAGCACTTGCTCAACTACAGCAAAACAAAAATACAGCCAACAAAAACTTGAAGCCCAAATACACCTTTTGTAAGAAAAAATTCAAGAAAAATCTTTCCTGCGTAGACCAGCTCTTAAACACTTACGAAACATCACATTGGTGAGTAAAGGACATTAAGAAAAATCTGTATTAAAATTTTCTTTTGCATTTGTAAAGTGACCTAGCTTATATCATTGCAAGTTCTAAAACCCAATAGACATACTGTATATGATTTTATAAAATTGTTTGTTTATATGTAGCATAACATGCAGACATTTTTCTGAGTTAGCTTACTCTTTCTTGTGGACCCAGTTTTGTGGAATAGTGAATCTGTGGACACATGGGCACTTTCTGGTGCTTGGTAAAGGGTATAAAAATTCTACATCTTAGCAGTTACTCTTGTTTCCTGATAAAACGTCTCTCTGTTTTGCCTGATAAAAAGGGAGGGAACAATGTGCTAATCCCAAACATGTGGTCCAGGGTAAAAGCATGTTCCATCATACTGCCAGGAAAAGTTATAACATATTAGATTGAGATTTGACAACTACCAGCTTGTTGCTTCAGAAGCCAAGAATCATTTGTTAAAAGAATGCCCACATCTAGGAGGCTGGGAGAAAGTGATTTATCTGCTTACTTGTAGAAGGTCTCCTTTACCAAGGTGGCTGTAAACTGTTCACAAAGGCCACAGGAAAAACAGAAACTCAGATCCTGATATTCAAACTGCATGTTCCTTTAAGCCTCACCCTGTTCTTTTGGGGGCAGGAGTTGTTTTTTTGTTTGTTTTAGGGGGTTTTTTGTGTTTGGTTTGTTTGGGGGTTTTGGGGGGGAAAGGTTGTTTCTTTTGGGTTTTGTTTTGTTTGTTTTTTCAGTGTGTTTTTCAGCACTGTTCTTCCATAGCCTGAGAATTAGTTTTGGAACTGGCCTGGAATAGACAGTGTCACCCATTTCCAAATGATGAAATCTGGCCCTTTTAGCTCCAGTGTCACTTCTACTCTTCTTGAGTAATTCCAGTGTAGGAATACCATAGGAATGGCCTTTTGGTAGCTCAGAGGATCACTGCGTTCTCTGTGGTGATGTGTTTTTGATAGATCAAGATCTTGATGCAGATCAAGATCCAGCTTCTGCCACACACAAGCAGAAGCTGGTGGTAATATTTTCTGAGCTTGTGATCTCAGTAGGCTGTCTTAGCTAGAAAACCCCTTGTCTCTTTTACTTCACTAGTTCTTTTTCAAGAAAAATTTCCATTTAGCAGAAATAACCTACTTTTTTCAAAGTGTCTCAAGGACACCCGTTAATAAAATCATAATGGAGCACGTGGCTAACTGCTTATGAGGTTCCCATCTCTGGATTCTTTGTTGTCTAAAGCCCAGAGATTCTCCAAGTAATAACTTAGAGACTGAATAAAAAGAACCAAGATAATTCTTTATCAGCTTGCAATTATTTTCTAAAGATCTGGGCTTCCCCCTGTAAGAATTTAATGAGTAGAAAAAGCTGTTCCAGTTGTTTTCAAACATGGTATGGCGTAGCGTGCTGTCTGTGTTAGCAACATGATGGACATGATGACCTGTGACCAGAAATACAGAAGTAGCAGATGACCATTTTTGACTCTAAGGAGGATGTAATTGAAACAATATTGCTTCAATCTGGTTTTCTCTCCCTTGGCTTACTCATGATCACAGAATATCTGATTGCTTCTGTTTTTGTCATGTGGCAGAGTTCAGATGGTGTGTCACAGTCAGTCCTGGTGCAATGTTCTGATTCATGTTGTGATATATTTCCTATAATTTTCTTATTACCTGAGAACTCTCAGGGAGTTGAAGCAGGAGTTAGCTGTCCCACCAATGGCAGTACTGGCCTGGTTGAGACACCTGTTAGATTTCTGACACTTTTTTTGTGCAGCACTTGACGTGCTTGCCTTAACATGTAAATAGAGTGCCGTTAAATGTCAGTCAGGTCCTGTCTTTGGACCTGTGCAGTGTCCCATCTCCTGATGTGTGTTCTAGTTGCATGATTTACTTACAAAAACATTCAGAACTTCAGAACTTCCTCATCTGCAATATTTTACCTGAAGGCACTTGGATAGCAGTGAATGAAAACTTCAGCTTATGTGTATATACAACAACTGCATTAAAAAAACAGTTCTGAAATTATAAACAACTTCTGAAATGCTGGTTTTTTCAAAGCCCTTTCTCAGGGATTTGACTATTGGTAGTTCTAGTTTGTTGCTTGCCAGTATCTTTGTAGTATCTATGTTCTGTCATGTGACAGTACGTAACTGCTTTTTTAAAAAAAAAGTTAAACAGGGTTAAACCCCCTGGCTTTTCTGTCCTGCCCCACTTCCCAAACATATTCAGGTATTTCATTGGAAGACTTACTAGACTGTTACTTGAATGAATTCACAAGACAGTTAGTTAGGATACAGATAGCACTGACTTCTGGGAGCAGTGCCAAACTGGATAAATTTTTTTACTGAAAAGTAGGATAGTAGACTATAAAGCAGACCTGTTTCTGACAAAATGCCAAGATTTCCTGTTCAAAATGTTAGTTTCCCCGAAGGTTTTTGAAGAGACCAAGGAGCATTGCTTACGGGAGGTGGCATCAGGACCTATTGCTGCTATATGCTGCTGTCTGTTTTATTTCTGAAGCTTCTCCCTGTGGACATTGCTTCTGTGGGCATAATAATTAATCCATGAGTCACTGAATAGCTTGAGGACTCAACTCTTCTTTTAGAACCTCCAAAAAGAAATCAACCCTTAAAAATCTTGTTGTTAGTTACCATGTATATTTTAACAAAGTTTTCTTTGACAAAGATGGCAAATGTTTTCATTAGCCTTTTGCCTTATATCCATTAGATTGAATCATTAGGCTTAACAGTGACTGACCTTGACTAGAGTAAGAGATAATTGCCAGTTTATTGCACTTTAACAAAATTAATGGATAACCAAAGAAGTGCCTTGCTGCCTTTTTACAAACAAAAAACCCCAAGTGTTTAGTTGCTTTGTCTTTTAAATATTCAATTCGTTATACCATAATTAAAGACTTTATCTACATTTATGACTGGTAGCATTTGCATTTCTTCAGGAAGCTTGTTTATGTATTCTGAACACTTATCTTTTCAGTCAAACCTATTGCATTGTAGCACTGTAAATAATAGTTGAAATGTTGTGCTATTCAAAGTTGTTTCTTAAAGGTTGAGATTAAAAGGTGATATGTTTATTTTTAGTATCAATAATACATTATTATTAATCAATTAGGTTGAATGACCAGATGTAATTTTCACTCTTTCTTTGCTGAAAACTAATCTCATCCACACATTTTGTTTTATGACATTTTTTGACTGTAACATTAATATGAGGTATTAAGCATTTTTAGTTCTCAATTGATTACCATTAAAATGAGTGTATTGCATTGACTCAGAGGTGTGGAAACTGCAGAGTATCTTGCTGTCTGCAATGCATGTTGGGCAGCATGAGTCTTTCAGATCAATATTTATTATTATTAGTTTGGTATGGTATGGTAGAGTTTTCTTTGTTTTAACTCAGAGCACTTCACAGCCATGTGATTAGGTAGTTGATGCAACAGAGTTGTTGCAATTATCATAGGGGAGTAGAGACCGTTCGTTGTAGATTGTTTTTATGCAGGGCTTTAGATCAGGTTTTTTGTTATGTATTATTATAACAAATAATAATGAAAAGGACTTACCACACCCACTATTCAGTGTTTGAAGCCATTTGTAGACCTAAATCCTCTTTTTCCTTGACTTTGTTTCTCAGACCACCAATTCTCCCTAGTCCTTCTCCTTCAAAATCCATTCCAATCCCACAGCCCCTCCGACCAGCAGATGAAGACCATCGGAATCAATTTGGGCAACGCGACCGATCCTCTTCAGCTCCCAACGTCCACATCAATACAATCGAGCCAGTCAATATTGATGTAAGTATTGCTAACAATTAGATCAGGAGTACTAGATTTGATGTGTTCCTTGCTAATATCAGTGTGTTAAATTCATTGTGTACACACAAATGCTGTGTTTCTAAGGTAGTCCTCAGCAGTCTGTCAGAATCTTCAAAGATCATTCATTTTTCATTTTTTTTTAATAGATTATTTTTTGCTGTTGAGAGCTGTAAGAACACAATCCATTCTCCAGAAGCAGAACTGCCTTTTGACAGTCCTGTCCTTTTAATTTTCAAGGAAATGTTCTGCCCCAAACAACTGCTTTTTATTTTTTCTGTCATTAGTCCCAAGGTTAGCTGTAGCCAGTAACCACTCTTGTAAACCATTCTGTGTTAAACACATTGTTATGCAAGATAGAGACTTTTTAGTGTTTGTATTCCAAGTAATATTTTCGGCATTAAAGGAAACTAAATAATTAAATTAAGCTGAGTTCACATATGCTGATAGTTTCTTAACAGTTCAAAAGCTCAGTATACATTGTTCTGAGCATTCCTTTGGAGTGTTCAGGAACTGCTACACTTAAGATTTTTCCACAATTTTGAAATCTCTGGATGGTGAAATGTAACGAATAATAATGTTTGGTATTAGCATAAGGACAGTTAGAACCTTTGAGATGTTGGTGTTGCTAATTTTTCTAACATACACAGTTCGTATTTTACCCTTAAGTCTGCTCTCTAGAAATTTGTCAGGCAAGCAGTCTTGAAATCTGCCTAGACACTGAGCCACAAAATCTTTTCTGCATGTGAGCTGAGTGAAAAGTGAAATGTTAATTTTAAGAGTGTGCCTATGTAGACGTTTACATGTGGTATATGGCAGTGGTGCAGCTGAGGCATAGCCAGTGCTTTTGGCAAAGCACAGGTGTGTAAGGGAACAAATACAATTATGGAACAAGAAGGGAGTAAATATAATAGTGTAACAAAAAAAAAGGCTTTATTATAAAAATGGACATACAGAAGGAAACTTGTTAGAATTTTCTACTTCTGTTTATAAAACCCTTAATGTAGTTTGCTTTTAGTCTGAACATGTTGAAAAAGATACTCTCAGTTCATAGAGGATTGCAAGTGAAGAAAGCCTTCTGCAGTTAGTCATTTCTGAGAAGAACAGTGTGCCTGGCTATGCAAATCAGGTGTGTTGTTACAAGTAAAAACGAAGCAGGATTCATTTGACTGATGTACCTCAGTGCGGGAAATTGATGTCCCAGGTTCTGATATGACAATTCAAATCATTTGTGCTACTGTAGCAGGAACATTTGACTCAATATCTCTTCCTGGTTTTACCAACTGCTTTGTTAAATTGGTATTTTCTTGTCACCATTTCTTTTGGGTGGTGTACATTTCATTTTACTACTGAGAGATGCTGTTTTAAAGCAACTTAATTTTGAGAAGTGTAGTAGTTCTTTGGAGTCATTGCTATTAGTAGGTCAGGGTAGGAAACCGCTTTTATTTTATGGGCAACATATGACACTATGAATTTTCAAACTTATCAGTCTCAATTGATTCCAGAATGTAAAT
This sequence comes from Nicator chloris, assembly GCA_013400495.1. Lineage (NCBI taxonomy): Eukaryota > Metazoa > Chordata > Aves > Passeriformes > Pycnonotidae > Nicator > Nicator chloris. The sequence continues at coordinate 157,460 of WAAE01012029.1, read as the reverse complement.
GTTAATACCTAAATTAAACACAGCTTTTTAATTTTTTTATAGGACTTGATTAGAGACCAGAGTTTACGAGGAGAGGGAGGTAAGTAGTGTTTAAACTAACTACTGTGTTACATTTAATTACACAACTGCTTTGTCCCTTCCTGTTACCTTACTTCCTTCTACAAAACACAGCCACAATGCAAAATATGACTAGAACAAAAAAGTGAATATACATTTGCTTCTCCATGAACTTAGTATTTGTTTCACAAAGATTTGAGTCATTTGCTGGTCATTCTGGGAGTGGGGGAGACAGAAGGAGAAAAAGTTTTGAAGTAGTATCTAGTTTTTTTAGTTTTAAAACTACCTTGCACTTTCTTTTTTTTACTCTGACACACACAAACACAAACACACACTTATTCACTCACATGGCTGCACACAGATACACTACAACTTCCCAAAGATTTTTATGCCTGTTGTTACCTTTTCACCCATGGAAACAACAGGGGTTTTCGATGAAAACCGTTGTGGTAGATGGGCCTTCCATACGAACTGCTGCATCCTAAAGCAGCTTGAAATACTCCGGTTCTTCTCCCCCTCTGCCCCTGCTGAAGTTGCTGCTTTGCTGTACTGCATGCCTGTGCTACTCTTGGAAGCAGATTATTAGGATCCTACACTAAAGCCAGGTTGTTGTATGTTTCCTTCAGTAACTCACTGCCCTAATTCACAGTTAAGTCAGAACTAGTGCCAGGAGGCTTCTTTTCTTCCTGAGTTGTGCACGGGCCTCTTAAGCCACTTCTCCCACTGGTTGTCAAGGTCCTGAAGAGGGCTTTTTATGTGATGTATTTATTTATATGAATATAAGAATAAAGCAGAAATATTGAAAATAGAGAAATACTAAGAAGGGCAGGCATATGACAGTTTTTCCAACTCCAAATCATTAACACAGTTGTCTCCTACTAATTATAACTTGCTTCAGCCATAAGTATGGGTCTGAATTACCATAGTGCACCCTTTCCTCATCTCAAAGGTTTTGTACTGTGGGCTTTCATTGACTTTGTTTCTCCCATGCAAATCTGTTATTTGGTAGGATGTGTTGTGTTTAATGGAGCTGCCTTTAATAATGCCAGCAGTAGCCACTTTTAAAAAATAAATTTCCTTTAACCCTGCAAGCTACTAATTGAAAGTTGCCAGTTGTAACTATTTTTGTATGTGCTGATAGGTGTGGCTCTCCAGAGTTTTGCCCATTTTGTCCAACATTTAAATGTGCAATCACGTTGGTTTTAACTTTTGATCATAAACTGTCTGCTTGGCATCTGAAAACAATTGGCTATTTCCAGTCCTGAAACAGTGTTCTTGGGAATTGACTTTTTTTCCTTCAAAGTACAGAAGCAATCTATGATTAGGAGTCAAAGCATCCTAGTTATTTCCCATGACTTCTTTCATTTCTTCTATGTGTCTGTCTTTCTGTCTCTGCCTGCCCGTCTCTTTCTCTCTAACAGCCCCTTTGAACCAGCTGATGCGCTGTCTTCGGAAATACCAATCCCGGACTCCCAGTCCCCTCCTTCATTCTGTCCCCAGTGAAATAGTGTTTGATTTTGAGCCTGGCCCAGTGTTCAGAGGTAGTTGGGCTCTTCTTTCTTGTTTTCACCCAAACAAAATAAGTAAAACCACAGATGCTGTTTGTGCCTCACCCTCACACCGTGTGTATGTAAGTGTGTGAGTTTATCAAAACACCTCTGTTTTTTGCTTGGCCTGGCTGGAATGCTTTGAATGTGCTTTTCACACATACTCACTTTCACCTTTACACGCTTGAAAATTATTATAAATGAAGTCTGACTTAAATCTTCAAAAGCAAGGAATTTCATAGTTGAGGTTTTTCTGTGGACCTTAACATAACTTTTCTAAACAAAGGTCATTGGATTGCATTGCAGTGATTTTAAAGATTAAATGATGTCCTTAACTTAGAATTTCCTTGACTGTTCAGTTTAAGTCAGTTCAGTGCTATAACAGTCTTCTATATTTAATATTCTTTGTTTTGAAAAGCGATGTAGGAAATCAAATGTGAATTACAATCATTTCCATTGATATCTTGTTAGGTCTCAAGCTTTTCAAGTAATATGTCATGTCAGCTTTCAACAAATACTTCATTTTGACAATGTGCTGTTGACACCACATTGGGGCTCTAGATGGTTTTAGTAGTTTTTATTTAGTTAGTAAATTTGACTGAAACAGTATTTCTGTCCTGTACTGTGTAAGATGAGACACTTAGATTTTCATGTCATTGACCGTGGAGGTAATTCAGGCCTTAAGCTGTCAATGGATCTGTTGTATTGCACAAAATCCCCAAAAAAACCTCTGTGGGATTTCGTATGCTGGAGAAACCAACTATTGAGTAATAGCATGAAATGTTTATACTTGTGTCTCTATGTAATATGTGTAGAAATGGTTAGTTCAGTGCACGTAGTATGATTTTCAAATGCTACCATCTTGGCTGTTTCAAAGACTTTTGTTTCAGAATATATCAAGAGCAGTTCAGCTTTTGAACTTGCCAAGACCTTCCAGAAGTCTTAGTAAGAAGACAGGTGTTCCCAACAAGCAAACTGGCTACAGAATGAAATATGTCACATACAGCTTCAGAGTCCAAGCTATTGACTTAAACCCAGCATTAGCTGAAGTATTCTACTCTAATAACTTGGAAAACAGGCCATCTGGTATTATTATGAACAGATTAACTACAGTGTTCTGCCATGTGCTGTAAGCATTTTTGGTGAAGGGTGAATACTGTGCTAGTGTTCCCATATTGCAGTATTAAAATTTAAATAGGAGATTTTAGTTACCTCAAAGAAATGCATCCCAGATCTTTGCTATTGCAGAGGAAATCTGTAGCCCAGTAAACTTCCAGAAAATGGCTCATGTTCTGGGAACATCATGCGTTTAATTCCATGTAAGTTTGATTTCAGATGAATCATGTAATAAATAAATCACAGTGTAGTGGCTGTAACATGAGCACAAGTCCATCCTTCAGGTCATTGGCTTCCAGCTGCTTATAAATGTAGTTAGGGTGCCCAATATGCATTATTATTGTTGCTTTAGTACATGGGACGGAGTTTACAGATGCTGTGTTCCATTTTGTGTCTTTCGGTATGTTATTTTGTGCATCCACTTCCAAGGGTATAGCTTTTAGCTTACTTAGTCTAGTGATGCATACATGTAGTCTGATAAACTAGCATGCACTGAGTGACTGAATTTAAGCAACAGTTTTAAATGTCACAAAGTCACTTTTGGCCATTAGGAGACACTTTTTGCTTAAAAGGGGAGATTCTAAGAGAAAATGAGGAGGAGTATTGTGTTCCACCACTTCCCAGAGCACTAATGTGAGAGAAGGCAGTGGAATGTTAGAGGTCTTGTTCAGTGACATACATTGCTTAGCAAAGCAGCATGAATTTAATTAACAGTTGACCCTATTTTATGTCCTTAGCATTGGAAGGGTCAGCATAACCTTGTTAGGAATAATTGTGATGTATTTTAAAAAGCAGTGTCTAGGTGAAGTGCTCTATTTGAAAAGGGCCACTGGGGCTCTGAAACAACTCTCTTAGTAACCTTTTCCTGCATAGATTTGTTTAGATAACCTACAGGCTCATACTGTTCTTTTTGTGTTTCCTAGAATATGCTTCAATAGCTAACTAAAGTACTTACTCTTTTTTAATCCTTTTTAAAGTCTAATATTTATTTTTAAATAATAGTTCTCTGCTAACAGATAGCTTTAAAACAGCCAAATTATTTTCAGGTGGCACTTGGAGATTCAACCAGAAAATATTTCAATTATTTGCATTTAGTCTGTTTTGATTCCAAAGTACAGTAGAATACATTTTAAAGTATTTTTTTCTCACTTAAAAAGACATTGCCCTTATGTTAATTCATGAACAAGAGACTGGGGACTATCTATACAGAGATGTTTGCTATAGACTTGTCTCTTCCTGAAATCTGAGACTTGAGCACTAATCTAATATTAGGACAATATTCCTGTATATGTTTGTTCTCTCTTAACATTCACATTGGTGTTCAGAGATACTGCATCTTAAACACAATTCTTGCACCTAATATCAAGACATTCTTGTAAGCTGGATTCTTACAGATAAAACTATCCTATTTCTGAAATTTAGGCTCAGCTGCAGGCTTGTCTGCAACACCTCCTGCTTCTTTGCCTGGGTCACTAACCAATGTGAAAGCATTACAGAAATCACCAGGACCCCAACGGGAAAGGAAATCATCCTCATCCTCAGAAGACAGAAATAGAATGGTAAGGGGAAGATCAGCTGTTTTCTTTTGTAGAAATATTACACAACCATCTTCCTCTCACTTTTCTTTCATCCAGCTTTTCTAAACTATTTTGAAGATGAATATGGCAATGATCAAGGACTTGAAGCTGATAAATAACCGAGTGGGATAACCACGTTAAAACCACTTTAAACCAGTAATTAATTGTGGGACTGATAGATAAATAATTTAAATAATTGACTAAACTTTTACTGGTGTACCTCGTACTGTAATGCCACTTTCCCTTCATATAAAAGTTTAACTTTTCCCACCGTGATTCATAAACTTTGAAAGTAACAAATGCATGTAACAAATTCTTATGCAACAATACATGAACATAAAAACACAAAAGCATAAAAATATCCACTTTTTTAAAATTAACAGTTCAGTATTATGATTAAGAAATTACAATCAAATGCTACTTTCTATTTTGTAAGCGTTTCTTAATATTTTCTGGTTTTAACACTGCCAGAAAGCAGTTGCAAATGTTTCATGGCAGGTAATAATTTAGCATACCTGTGTCCTGACGTTTTGTGTAGAGCTAACTTTGAAAGTCAGAAGACAACATCTGAAAAATAACATCTTTTTAGGATATTAATGATGGGAAATGCTGGTGAGAATTTTTTAACAAAGGAGCTGTTTTCAGAGACATTAATGTATTTGTTTTCTTCCTTTTTATTGTTTTTGCACTTCCATAAAGAAAACTCTCGGTCGACGGGATTCAAGTGATGATTGGGAAATACCAGATGGACAGATCACAGTTGGGCAAAGGATAGGATCTGGATCATTTGGAACAGTCTACAAAGGAAAGTGGCATGGTATGTGGCCATCATGGCAAACAGCTGTTCTTGAGGAGGTCACAGGGCCTGCCAGGGCACACCCAGCTGGACAGCAGCTTCCCAGAAACACACTTGGGGTTCTGGTGGGCACTGGGCTGAATGGGAGACAGCAGTGTGCCCGTGCCACAGAGAGGGAGGATGGGCTCCTGGGCTGCAGTAGGCATTGTCAGAAGGTTAAGGGAGGCAGTCCTTCTCCTCAGCACTGGTGAGGCCACGCCTGGAATCCTGGGCCCAGTTCTGGTCTCCTCAGAACAGGAGAGATGTGGACATAATGGGGAGAGTGCTGTGAAGGGCAGTAAATGTGATTTTTAAATTAATAAGTAGTGTGCTAAATAACTAATGCAAGAACTTCATATTTCTTAGAAACTCAACTCTTGCATGTTCTTCTGAACTGAGAAATTGTAAGGGTAAAGATGAAACATTAGAAAGGCAAAAATATCCATCTTGATGAATGAGGACTTCAAATGTGTATTTTTAATAGCTTTGGCCTAGCTATGCTTTCTCAGAGTAAAGTAAGAATAGTATTTCTACATTTTACTGAATATTGACTTATTTTAAAATCGTAGCTATTTATTTCATGTAAGCTAAAAAAAACAGTGTATCTCAAAATTCCTGATGCTCTGTATAGCTTTTTCTCAAGAGAGGAATATGTATCAATGGCACTTACTAAAAATTGCTGTTTTAAAGGTGATGTGGCAGTGAAAATGTTGAATGTTACAGCACCCACACCTCAACAGTTACAGGCTTTCAAAAATGAAGTAGGAGTGCTCAGGTAAGAATATTTTTAATGGCATGAAATAATGTGCATAGATTTGTGCTTCATTGATCACTGAATTTTAGGTCTCCATTAGAACACATTGGTCTCACTCCTACGTGATGCTTCAGGCAGAAAAAATAACCATTTAAAAATATTTCTTTGTACCCACTGTATGTTTGTCTGCACACCTATGTTGTCTATACATATATGTCCAAACACTCAGAACTAGTCTTTGCTAATGTACTACCCCCAAGGCGCAGTCAAGCCTAAGTGTGAGCTGTAGGCCTGTCTTTCCTCTCATTCACATATTGAAATTGAAGGAGAGCATGACTAATAGTTGATTTTTTCAGCTACAGTCCTGCCCATATTATCTGTTGTTTATTAGTTTCTGCTCAGTAACATTAATGGTTTGGGTTTTTTTTTTTAATGTAATTCTCATGAAGTCACTTCTTGATTTTGTTTTCTCATGTCTACTGCTTCTACTATATCAGAGGAGATATTTGGCTTGGGTTCAGCTCTTAAAACAAGATTCATCAGCATGATATGATAGAATATATATTGTGAAGAAACATGGCATCAAAGTACAGTGTTGAGTAGTGTCAAACATAATTCTGTTTTAAGAAAGGAAATAGCAAGAAGGCTTTTGTCCCTGGAAACCTGACCTGTTGAGCTGGGCACCTGTGCTGCAGAAACATCCCAGATAAGCTACATGGTGAAAGGGAATGGTCAGCCTTTTACCCTAGGAAAATGTTAGTTCCAAAAACTGTAAGCTCGTATTTGTAGAAGTAGAGGCTTTCTGGGGTGTGCTACTTTGGCTGTCACTTCATTTTCTTGACAGAATTTTGCCAGAACTTAATGAAATCAAACATCTTAATCCAGCTTTCTGCTAGTAGTCCCATAGATGGAGCCCAGCCTGTTTGTTTGTTTCAGAACATACATAGTCATTTGTTCTATCCTTTGACCCAGACAGGGCAGATTTACCTATAGTTGTGCCTTCTCCATTATGATTCATCATTACTTAGCTTTGTGGTAGGATTTGCAAGAAACTGGTTATTTTTTGTTTCTTTAGCAGTTACTCTCAGCTTTACTTGACAAATTCTTGAACCTGAAAAAGGCACAGTCACATAGCATAGAACTGTCCTAGTCCACATTGCTGCAAGAACAAAAGTTCACACGCTGGGATCCCATAAGAAAATATAAGAGAGTTCTGACATTTTTCACTTACCCCAGAGCAGTTATTCCAGTATGATAAGAAAGGCTAAGTTCAGGAATAATTCATTAAATTAATCTAGCAAGAGGTTATCATGTTATCGTAGTAAAAGTTGAGATTGACACAACACCTTCTGTTTGGAAATAAGTATGTAGACTGTGATAGATCTGCCTGGGTTTTCCTGATTTCTTGATCTGATTTCCTCCTGATTCTTATGTTTTTTGTAAACAGGAAAACACGACATGTGAATATCCTGCTTTTCATGGGTTATTCAACAAAGCCCCAGTTGGCTATTGTTACACAGTGGTGTGAAGGGTCCAGTTTGTATCACCATCTACACATCATCGAGACCAAGTTTGAAATGATCAAGCTAATTGATATTGCACGACAGACTGCTCAAGGCATGGAGTAAGTATTGAATTACTTGTCTGCAAATGAGCACTGGGGCAACGTTTGCTTATCCCCTTCACACTCTGGCTGACATTGGCAAGTGAGGCCAGCTCTCTGCTCACTTTGCTGAGCCCAGGGTCCTGTTTCAATCATCAAACCATTTTCATCATATTTAGTGAAAGTATCAGAGCTCTCTGAATAACACATTTCAACATCTGAAGAGAACATACCTATTTTGTTCTAAGAATTGTAAATAATCCTTACTCCCACGGTGGGCCATTGAGTTAGAATTTACCAGACTAGTCAAATACTGTGTCAAAATCAGCACACTGATGTAAGATCAGAGAAATGGCACTTCAGCTGAAAAACCACTATGATTATTGCAGTTCATTGTGCCGTTTTTCTACTCGGTGTTCCATTACATTTTCAGTCCAGAGGTGTGGAGGTGTTTGCAGCAACCAGCCTTAGTCTTCTGTTAGCCTGTGCATCTCCCCAGGCTTCATCTGTAGGTAGGGGAGATGGAGAAGCTGTTCTGTGAACACAATTCAAAGCAGAGACACAAATTGGGGCTTTTCCAGCAGTTTTGTGCCAATCTCATTGACTAAACAAAGAGCCATGGGAGACTAATTCAGGCTGTATCTACTGTGGGGCAAGTACTTTCCTCTGTGTTCCCTGCCATCTGTTTATCCAGGCTGTAATCAGGAGATCTTTTTTCCACTCCTCTACTAAAAAGCCGAGTACGCACAGACTGGGAAGCATATTTAGCTCCTGCAATTTAGAAACACCTTACCTAAAGCTGTGACTAGCTCACCAAGACTTCACTGTAACAAAGACAAGTCCCCGTTAAGGCTGGGAGGCAGAACTTTCAGCATGGAATTGCATAAAAAAATCACTGAAGTTCTTTTCACTGTGAATATTGAGTTAGAATTGAAAAGCAGAAGTTGGAGCGTAATAATTATTCATCAGTAGCATCAGATTGGAGCTGGAAATCTAAGCTTTATTTTTTCCTGTGAATGTTGCAGAAACTGTCATGGGTAACTGAAGTTTTACTGCCTGCATAAATGTGCAGTTTGAATGTCGACAGAATTTATGTTTCAGTAGTACAGTGGATTTTATGTTATTGATTGGTAAAGTATTGTCTAACCTGCCTAATCTGTGATATTCCTTTTCAGTTATTTGCATGCCAAGTCAATCATCCACAGAGACCTCAAGAGTAATAGTATCCTTTCCCAGAGATGTAATTTTGAAAAGTGAAAACATTCCTGGTTTTTGGCAGGGGGGCGAGGGGTGTTTCTGCCAGAAATTAACTTACGGATGTGAAAAGCTGTTCATGTGCGAATATTTGCCAAATAGACATTGCACTGAGAAGAGGTACTATTCCTAATAACAAAATAGGAGATGCTTACTTTTGATTTGATTGCAATAACATAGGGAGTTTTAGTTGGTATTACAAAGATTTTTTTTTTGCCTCCTTTGGTTTCTTCATGTAATGAGAGATTGTGAGTTCACTCATGGAATATTTTCAGCTTTCCTCATACTTGGCACTTCATGAAAGCCACCTGGCCATGATCTGTTCAGCACTGGCCCAGTCATTACTTACATAACCCTTACATACCACAATTCACCATGCTGGCTGCCTAAAACCTGTGTTTAAACTTCTTCAGTGATGGTGAATGGTTAAAACTGTCACGTTCATGTTGCAAATTTGTAGCTGTCTTTTGTTCTTTTAGGATAAGGCCAGCACTGCTTGTCTATTTTCCCTTAACATTCCCTCCTTAGATATTTTTCTTCATGAAGACCTCACAGTAAAAATAGGTGATTTTGGTCTAGCTACAGTGAAATCACGATGGAGTGGGTCCCAACAGTTTGAACAGTTGTCTGGTTCCATTCTGTGGATGGTAAGCATGGGGGAAGTGGTGAGCTTGTTTCAACAAATTTATTTACCTTTGGCCAAACTTCCTGCTCCTCTCTCTCTGGCACACTGACATATTAAAGCTGCTTAAGCTGGAAAAGACAAGCAGTAATACGAAGTAGTGAATGAATGTTTTTCAATTCTTCTTTAAGCATGTGTTTTCCAGTAGTCAGCAGAAAAACTTTAGTGTCTCCATCTTTTATTCTGAGGTTTATACTGAAATGAAAATGGTGGCTAAGGAAAATGAGTATCATAATCTAGGGTTGAGGAGAAGGTGAGAAAAGCCTTGCACAACATCCTGCAAAAGAGTAGAGGAACTAGCTCAGCAAAAAGTAAGATGCTCTTAAGTTTTAAGGATTCAAGAAGAGTTGCTTCATACTGCAATCTCCTGTGCAACTCCACTTCTTCCTTTTCTCCCTAGAAAAACTTAAAGCTCTGTTAGCTGGCATTATTTTCAGTGTCATTAGAATTCTGGTTTCCAAATACCTTCTCAGCCTGGCCATGGTCATTTTGCTCTGTCATAGAGGAATAAAAGCGATCACCAAGCTGAAATGAAGCAATGAATTTTGACATTCATGCCAGCATCCACTCTGTTAGGACACAGTAACACCTGAAGGCAAGAGCAGGCCTTGCACCTGTAGCCTGTACAAGTGCATGTTTTGTTCCTGGTAGGTGTGGTGCAGCACAATGTAGAGAAATAAAAACTAATTCTTGCCTTTTCTGATACAGGCACCGGAAGTTATTAGGATGCAAGATAAAAATCCATATAGTTTTCAGTCGGATGTGTATGCATTTGGGATTGTTCTCTATGAATTGATGACTGGACAGCTGCCATACTCCAACATCAACAACAGGGACCAGGTAAGGGGAGGCACTGACTTCAGTCAAGTGAGGTCTGAAACAGAGATTGATTGAGCCTTAGGTGGTGAGCTTCCTGATGTCTGCGTGTTTGATGTTTCTGATTCTGATGCTGTGAGATGACATTTCTACATTTTCTAGGTCTGCCTTAGCCACGTAGCAACAATTTACTTAGTTCTCTGGAGGTATTTTTTGTGTTCTTTTTAATTTAAATATAGATTTTTCAGTTTCTGAACTGGTTGCCAGGATACCTATTAGAGAGAGAGCCGATTACTTAATAGTAATCTAGGTTAGAACAGTTCTGCAAAGGCAAAATGGTCCCCCATGTATGTGTTCAATTATTCTTCTTGTTCCCCCTGCCCCTCCACTTGCAGTTGATAATAAATAGTGCAGCTACAGGAGTGACGAAACAGAAGAGCAGTCATCTCACTGAAAGTTTTATATTCATTTCAACTTTGAGAGCATGCACCATCTAACTGAATTGCAGGATATCAGCATTTCTCAAGTCCTGTTTGTTGGACTATATAACTTTGCAGAGTCTGGGCATCCTGTAAGATTACTTAATTGTGAACAAATATTGCTTAAGTCTTAACGATGCCACACACCATAGTATATCTCCACGGGATAGGCACATTTGGGAAAGCATACCTGATGCATTATTTCTGTCTAACCTGAAAATAGTATCTATGCATCAGGATCTTCGGTGTAAACTGTTCTGTGTCTGAGCAGTGATGTATTTGTTGCTTCTGTGTCCTCTACCCTTGTTTTTTCACTGTCAGTACTTGAGAATTGAAACCATAGCAACGTTCATCTGTGAATGCCATTTTATAAGACTGCTTCCATATCTGCCAGAACACTTCATCCCAGTTCATCAAATTTGGAGTAACTCCTTTTTAGTTTGTTTTTTCTTTTTTATAATTTTCGTTTTGGTTTTGGAAGAAGGGAAATATCTGGATTCCTGGCCAGATGGATCCAGCCTTCCAAAAAAAGTATTTGGCCTTGTTTAGCTTTTACCTTTTGAGATCTGAAAGATGAACCCTGTTATGTGGGTGCTTACAATGAAGTGCTGAAACAAATTTTTAAAAGCAAGTGAAGCCAACATATGTAATCTAATGTCTTGAGTTTTGTCACAGCTTGTCTATTATATGAAAAGTTGTAAATATTCCTCACTCTCTGGTGCATCTACATCAGCTACTATGACACAACCAAGATTCTTGGTGAGCAAAGTGTCATTCTTGTTACACCTCAGAGTGTTTCTCTCACTTTAACAGATTTTTCTAGACTGTTCTTGTAGCGATACTCTTTTCTCTAGTCTAAAATAAAATATTAACACCTATATTATTTGTAAAGAAACTATTTGAAACATAAATAGTAATGAGTTTTGAATAATTTCAACTTGTGCCATTATTTAGAAAATATCCACTGCTAGATAATGGTGAGTCTGATTGCAGCAGAGGTAAGGGATGCAGTACACAAGTCTCTACTACGAAATCCTTCTCTGGCACATGGGGACTTCTAAAGAAACCATATGGGAGTTTTCTGTTCCTCCTTGACACAGTTGTGTCTGAAGCAGAAAGTTAAAAAAGGACCAGGATTATGTTAGTATAAATAGCATGTATAACATGCTTGAGATGTGAGAGTTTTCTGTTGGGTTTTTTTTTTCCCAGTGTCAAGATATGAAATAGTTACACTTCATTAGAGAGAAGGTGTGATACACCTGCTGTGTTGTCTGAGTACTCAGAAAAGGCAGTGATTACTGCTGCAGCATGAATGGATCTTTGATTAGCTGGTTTGGAAGGGCTTTGTAGTGTCAGTGCTACTGCAGTACTCAAACCACGTTGCAATAGACCTTGGCTTGAAATGATGATGCTTGGTTTTTTATATATACAAGAGATTGTTAACCGTATTTATGTTTCGTTTTCCTGCTTCCTATCAGTTTGCTTTGTTTTAAGCTTAAGTTTTATCCTTAGGGGAAAAATAAGCCTTCCATATTGAAAGAATTACTGTAAAAATACCAAGCCTGTCTGTCTCCTCTTCTACAGAGAAGAGGCAGTTTCTCTTTTTCTTTTGAGGGCTTTTTTTTTTTTTTTTTGGTGAGAGTGGGGGAGGTGGTCAGATGTCAAGAATAAGCTTTTGTGTTGGAAAAGTATATGATGGAATCAATTCTCAGAAGGTAAAGGGTTTTAATATTCAAAGTGCATGTGTTCCTTTAAATACCTTTCAATGTGAAGTTGTTGTTGATTTGTAATATAAAACAGAATATTCTTTTTACAGAGTATTTATTTTTAGACATTCTGTTCCTGACACAGGGTTGCTTTTTCTTGTTTTTGTCAGTTTTTGACACCAAAGAACCATTCCTTAGATGGTTATTGCTATAAATAGTAACCATTTACTAGTGTTCAAGTTTCACAGAAATCTCTCTGAGGAGGAGGAAAGATCTAATTTTTTCTCTGTGCTGAATAGGTTAGCAAGCCTTACTATAAAAAATTTGTCAATTTCAATGCCAGTTAATGTTTCCTGGGAGCAGAAGGCTTGCTGCTGCAGCCAAAATAGTCTAGCAAAATATTCACCTTTTGTTATTGTTTATTTTATCAACTCATCTTCTTCCTCTTTCATCTTTTTTCCCCTTAAATAAAGATAATTTTCATGGTGGGACGAGGATACCTATCTCCAGACCTCAGTAAAGTACGGAGCAACTGTCCAAAAGCTATGAAGAGACTAATGGCAGAATGCTTAAAAAAGAAAAGAGATGAGAGACCCCTTTTCCCACAGGTGAGAAATGCTGCTCTTTAGCTCTCAACAGACTTTACAATTCAAAGTTGTGAACTCACTGGCCAGTTCCGAATTTTTTTGGTTAGTGCTATGGCAGGATTTCATAAGAGACCTGGGTGAGGTGAGTTCTGTTTAATCAGAAATACTCATTTTAATTTCAAAATGCAGGTATTAAAAAGAGCTGTGTATTTGGACAAGTATTTATGTGTTGGAGAAAGTTTCAGCTAGGAGATAAAGTAACAGTCACAGTTAGGCACACAAATTACTACTTGGTATATGTGCTCAGAAATGTTTACACTGCCCTCCTTACTCTCCCCCAAGCTTCGTGAAGGGAAAGGGATAGTTTTGCCACAGAACTTGATTTGTATCGTGCCTGCTGAGGAAGGTTTGGGTTCAAAAAGCTTGAGGGGGAGGAGGGCAGAAATCTGATTTTTTCTGTTTTGAATGTCACCAAATCGTTTTCAAAAGATAACGAGCTCCCCCTGCTGACTCTTTGGTAAACGTTGTTAAGCAAAATGCTGACAGAGCTGGGTTTGTCTGCAGCAATGGCAGGTACAGGTACTGTGACCTAGACAAGGAGCCCAATAAAAAACAGGTGTTTTCACTGTGCTTAGAGGGAATCAGTGTGCCTTTAAAAAGGGGGAGATTCCCCAACTGTCCTTTTCAACTTCTTTAGGATATAAACTTCATGAGTGCAGTGCAATAAGCTATATGTTAAAAATTCTGTTTTTAATACGCGTTTAAATATTTTTCTGTAGTTAATTGAGGTAGTGCCTTTGGTTTTAAGAGAGAGCTACAGCTTTGGAACAACAGGTTTGATCACTTATTTTCTATGTTTTAGATTCTTGCCTCCATTGAGCTTCTGGCCCGGTCATTGCCAAAAATTCACCGCAGTGCATCTGAGCCCTCGTTGAACCGGGCTGGCTTCCAGACAGAGGATTTTAGTCTATATGCTTGTGCTTCTCCAAAAACACCCATCCAAGCAGGGGGATACGGTGGGTTTCCAGTGCACTGAAACAAAATGTGAAGGCATGTGCCTGTGTGTCTGTGTGCTGGTGTATCCTGTGAGTGCAAGGTGTTTGTTCTCGGTTCCTACCAGGTCCAATTGTAAGTTTTACTGAGGGAACAAAGAGTCACTTCCTGACACTGGGCATTGAATGGTCCCAGCACAGTCTATGTTGGTAACTAGTGCTCTGGGAACAGCTGGCACAAGGAGGACTGTAATGTCACATAAGAGACATGGGAAATGTCACTTCAAAACAAGCAAAAATCTTCTTAAGGTCATCGGTTGTGATTTTTGCCTAGTTTATTGGCTGGAATTAGTTACTCAGGAGTGTATTTGATTTGAATCTACTCGAGCTGTGGTGGTCAGTTGTTTTAGGGGCTTTGGGTTTTTTACTTCATTTGAGGTCATTATATTTGAGCAATACGCTTTAGATTCTTCATTTAATAATGCTATTCATGTGGGAAACACTTGGCAATTTAAACTTAGCTTCAAGGCTGAGCACAGTCAAAACTTTATTGTGGTCAACAAAAGTGAGCAGATAGAGCACAGAATCCAAAGAAAGCCCTGAATAACATATGACTCTTATGTTGAAAGTGGAAGTTTAAATTAGTACTGTTTAGGGAACATCTCTTCATGCAGAAGAGTGGTGAACGGGTTGGGGATTTTTGTGTTACATTTTTCTCTAAATATTCTGGCCTGATATAGTTTACACCATCTCCAAATGTTCTGTTACAATGCAACACAGAAGAAATTCTGAATCCGCTTTTGCCAAGCTGCAAGGCTATTACTGGTAATGGTGCCTGTATCCTTCAATTAGTACAGATTTCAAAATTTATAAAAACATTTTAATTCTCGAGCATGACCAAATGCTTTAAGAAGAAAAATGCTGCTAACACCCATAATAGCAAAAGAAGATTTGAAAAAGCAGTTTTGTTCATGGAAATCAGTGTTATACCACGAATTTTGTTAAGATGAAAGGTGTTAATTATTTTAATATTGTTAAGAATACGCTGAACATGCTTCTCTTCAGTGGCAAATGGATTTTTTCACTTCCATGTAAGAGCTGCTAGTTTGACTGGGCAGAAGTGAATCAGTTAGACTAGATATCTGAGAAAGTTAGACACCATACCAAAATACTGCCAGCTCACTTTGGAGACTGTATTTTTCTCTGGAGCATTGCTCTGGAACAAGTGCATCAGAGTAGTAGTTCAGGTTATATCAGTCTTTAATGTCAGATATGAAAAAAAAATGTACAGACAGTGTTCTTGCATGTTTTGTGATGAGTTATGTGGTTTTACTTGATTTAAACTGCTGAACTATTAATTTTCACAGACTGCATTGGAAACAAACTATTGCTCTTCTTACTAGGGCTTCAAGGGCCAGGAGTGTTCCTAGTGGCTTCTGATTTACATAGTGAGAATTTCACCTGTTGCTAGCAATATGTTTTTGAAGTTGATCAGGAATTCCAAAGTGTTTTGGTGTACTGCTGTCTGGCAACTGAGCCTTTTAAAATGGGAAGCAGATTTAGAGACCTTGAAGAGATAGAGGCAATTTTTACATTTTCTGGATGGATTATAATGGTCTTTTTGGCTTCTGCTGTTGGAATAGTTTGGGAACTAACTTTTCTCCTTTTCTTAGTCAAGAAAATTTAGCTGTTGAAATCTCTCTCTGTGGAAATAGTCATGGAGGACAAAAGTTGTTATTGTTCTAGAAAATCTGTTTCCCACCTTCCTGGTAGCTTCACCTCATTTTGGCAGGCTTGTCTTAAAATGAAAACAGGATTTAATGTTGTTTTCCTCTCTCATTCTCTATTTTATGTACCTGTTCTAGCAGTGATGAGGAATGTTTCCAAAGGTATGAGGTATGGTATTCAGTACAGAGCAAGAGGGTGCTACTGGGTCTCCTGCAGATTCTAGAAATGGGCATCCCACACAGAAGAGTCTTACCCACACAGGGAGTTGCAGAGAGTGCAGAACCATCACCATTGCCCTGTCCAGGCTTATTCTTGTTCAGGTCTGCCAGATCAGTTCAAACCAGTTATTCCTTGGAGTAGTGTTATCCTTCTTGCTGTTAAGATTGTTCATCTGTGCTATCAGAGCTACAGTTACAGGAGGGGAAAGTGCTGCCATCCTTAGACACATTTGGCTCCATTTCCTGCTGTATGGTCAGTGCATTTTTCCTGTGTCACCTCTTCTTACTGAGCATTTTGGGTTCCATGGCCATAATGTGATTTTAGCTTCTCACTAAACATTTTATGAAGCCTAAAAGGAGGCTGTTTTGTGGATCATTAACTTTGTCTGACAGAGAGGCATATAGAGGTCTCATTTCCGTAAGTTCTAATTGCTGTTTCAGTGAGATTTAGAAGTATCTGTGGGATGAAGGTGCCTAACTACACCTGTGGATTTGGGTTGGAGTTCTCAAAGGTGCAACTCAGCTATATTGTTTAGAAACAGATACCTGTTGGGTCTGAAAACATGCCTGTAGGATCCTAGGTTTTTCTGGAGGAGTAATTTGTACTAGGTGAGATTCCTTTTTATTTTACTTCCCTAGATATCAATACAGAAACAAAATCAACCTTCAACATTGGTACCTTCAACATGTTCCAGATTTTTACTTACCCAGTGGATAGCATCCATACAAAAGATCAGCACAAGATCCAACAGAAAACTACCTCCTTTTTTTCTGTGTCTATGAATGTAAACAAGGCAAGGTGTTGGAAGCAGGTGTTTCCCTATGATAAATCTGTCAGCCTCTACTTCAGTAGATAAGGCTGGCACAGGCCTGGAAAGGAACCATTCTTCTGAGAAACATGGCATCTACCCCAGGATGAGAAGTACAGTTAAGATCATGTGTGTAGACCTTAGTAACCTCATGAATTCAGGTAGCTTACAAATTTGTGAGAGTACAGAATGGTAGCTGCATCTTAAATCCTTACAGGAATTGGGGGCAGCAGATTCATTCAGAACATGCCTTTGTAATACATTGTTTGGAGGCAACATGAAAGATCTTGATCATCTTTTTAGTATAGATTTTTTGAAAGTGTACCTTTGAAATAGTTTCCACTTGCTCTGCCTGAAACGAGCATGAAAAAATTAGTATCTGACTTGAAAGGGGGTTGTAAGAAGTGCATATTTTCAGTGCTAGCCATCCTTTGGAAATAAATTGCTTTGCTACCAGTCAAAGCAAATATCTGCAGTTCAGCTTGATAAAAAAGCACCTCAAATGTCTGGCTCACAATGAATATAAATATCTGGGTTTTTTTCTTGTAGCAAGTTGCTCAGTATGTGGTTTCATAGCTTGATGTGAATAGGTATAGCCATGTACATACCTCAACTAGGGAAAGCTGTTACTGGCAACTGCATTTCGTACATATTCAACCAATATAATCTCCTTATTAGATGACCATGTTACCTATTTTGGTCTCCTACTGATTTGGGATCAGATTAACACTGGAATTTTGAAAGGGGAGATTTAGCATTCGCTTGTCAAAGAAAATACTGTTTTGTAGCAAAAATAATCACTAAGGTTTTGTTGAAATGGCAGGGAAGCCTGAAAATTACCTTTTTAAAGCTACCATTCTATCTCAAATAATTCTTTACTTTACTTCTGGTCCTGTTTTTCCATTGCTCTTTCCCAATTAAAAGGGAAATTTTTTTTTTCTGAAATCTCTTTATGACTATTAAAATCTGAATTATTACCAGAAACGGGCAGAAGGACAAGATGAGTAATGAGGGAGCAATCTTTTTCATAAATTGGTCTTTAATCACCAGTTTAGAAAGACAGACTGAAAAATAAATTAAATAGAGCATGTTTTGAAAGTGTAGCTAAGCATAAATGTCACTTAAAAATTGGCCTCACAGGCAATACTTGTGACTTTTTTGTCCTTCTCTTAAAAAAAAAGATGTACAAAGCTTGAGATGTTTCTAGAAGATACTCTGAAGAGTTGGGAGGTCAGTGAAATGTAGCAGAAGAAAAGCAAGTCAAAATTATCCAGTATTTAGAGTATTTAGAGCAAGAATCTCATCTGGTGGTAGAACTAGTAAAATAGGCAATTAGATCCATCATGAAGCTTTTACTGCTTTTATAACTTAAGCCTGCCACCACAGTCTGTAAAGACACATAGAGCTTGAGGCCTGTCACAACTCCCTGTGCCACCCCTGCTTTGGACTTCAGGTGTACTCCCTTCTGATTTCCACAAAACACAGAGCCCTTCCCCTGCTTTCTTCAAGTTCCCTTAGGACTGACTCAGCTGTTCCTCACAGGCCTTTTAGATGCCTTTTCTTCCCCCTCCTAGTGCAGACAGCTGACAGCTCTTCTTGGTTCTTCCCTTTGTAGAGCAAGACATTCCGCAGAATGAATGCTATAAGCCTAGAATTCTGTTTGCAGAGATGTTTCTGTTTTGTTTCCCGTATTCAGGATAAGAATCTTGAGAAAAAACAAAGCCAACAATATAGTCACTCTTCAAAAGATGGAAGGACACCAGATAGGGAGCAGTTGTTCGAATGTAATGGCATTCAAAACACTTCTGTTGAACAGAACAAAGGCTCTCTTGTGCCTGCTTATCATTCCTTCAGTATCAGGGAAGCTCTGAGAAGTGCTGTCAAGAAAGTGGCATAAACTAACATAAAACGCATATGAAACCCAACATGGAGAAGTTATACATATTTTTCTTTTCTCTTTCTCCTGAGTCGTTTTGATTATGCTCAGTTAGACACCCCTCACTAAAAATCCTATAGGATACAATTTCTTTGTGGGTGGCAGGGAATTTTTTTTTGCTAAAGTATAGGATTAAGAGGATTAATATCTTAGACTGAGCTTCTATTCAGTCTCCTGTCAAACTCCTGAAAGACTTGGGGCAGCAGTTTTACTCTGTGCCATAGTTGCATCCCCTCAGAAGTGGGACTACAAGTCCGTCTCACAGCATGGTGACACTAAATAAATTATGTAGGATTTCAGGACATCATCACATGTGTAAGCACTGCATATAATTATTCTTTATTCAGTGCTTCTGAAGGAAGCATAGAGTTGCTTTATTTGTTATGCTCCCTGTTAGTGAGGCCTAATTTCTGGTCTGGGATTGAGTAGACAATCTCTCCATTCTTACACTTCTGTCAGTGGGTGGCTATGTTGCTCTCTAAACCAAATCCTAGCACTCTGTAACACTGGTTTTCCATTCAGGCACTTTACTGTATATAGTCTTTAAAGGGTAATGGATGTCTCATACAGTTCTTTGTTATTAAACTAGATTTACAACAGAACAGAACTGATTTCCAGTTGGATGCATTTATTGAAACTGGTGCTTCTCAGGAGGACATAAGTGCAATAAGGAATTTAAAGTAAAATTAAGCTGACACATTTAATTTTCAAGTGCATGATGAATTAGATTTTGCTTGAACTTTCACCTTCTTGGGAAGAATGGGTACAGCTTGCTTTCAAGAAATCCTTTGTTGGTTAAATATGCTGGGTCTGTATTCGATGTTCTCTCACTGTGTATTCTCTTGTGCTTTAACAGTTTGCATTTTTAACATCTTTTATATTCAGCCTGATGTTCAACTAGTCTAGTAACCGAAATCATCTATTTAAACCAAGCTCTTGTCCTCCCTCTACAGGAGAATTTGCAGCGTTCAAGTAGCCACAGCACCATGGCAGCACCCACTCTGTTATTTAAGTCTTGTGTTCCTACAGTTTCTTAACATCCAAACTCCATTCTGCTCCGCAAAACCTAAAGTAATTTAGAAAAGATATCCATAAGCTTAAAAGTGGAGCAGAATGGAACCACCATTCCAACACAATGGGAAAAAGTACCTTTTTGGGAACCAGAGTCCTCTGCTGCCAGTGTTTGTCCTTCAACACAAACCACCACGTGCATTCGGAGACCCGCAGTGGCTGCCTGTGCCGTTGGCATCATTCCCAGGAGAGAGGAGAGGGCGCTCGTGGTGTGACTGTGGTGCTCGGGCGTGAGGGGATGGAGCTGCTGCTGCTGCAACTTAGGAGACTTGCTTTGGATGGTGCCGGCCGGCTTTCTCCTCTAACAGCGTAACCGTCAGAGGCTGAACGTCTGATGAGTGCTCGTTTCAAAGAATCATTTTCCCTTCTGATCCTTTTTTTTCCTGGTGTACTTACTGATTTATGGACCACGCAGTATCCCCTTTTCACTGCATTACAGTGTCAAACACCTCAATCTGTCTATATTACTGGGGTTTATTCTTTTAAAATTAAAAGTGTGGGGAAGTGGGAGCTGGAGATGTTATTTTGAAGGCAGAGAGGTTCATCTGAAGGAAAAGGGGATGCTGCCACACCTTTTTTTTCAGATTTACTTTACCACTTCTTAAAAAGAACAAACAACAACCATCATCCTTAACCTTTTTCCTTTTCCAGTATTTTCTTGGTGTGTGCATATACAACATTTCTTTGAAGGATTAGGTAGATCCTTCTTTTGTTGGTCCAGCAACAAACTGAAGTGTAAAAAAATGTAGCGAGATTGTCCTCTCTTGTATTTTTTTTGTATCATATGATACAATGTATTTATCAAAGATGCTACTGCAGCATCTAAAGTCTGTAGAAATCCTGATACAGACTGTGAATGGTGTATGTACCTACTTTAAAAGTTTTATTTTAAATGAGGGTGCAGGTTAATGCCAGGTACCTTACCAATATGTAATGTTTTCATAAATGAGGAAAAAAGTTCTCAGGTTGAATTGAATACAAACACAATCCCCCCCTAGAATTAGACATTCCAAAAATTCTGTTTTGGTACTTTCAAGAGCTTTTTTTAAAGGATTTTTATCCTGTTAACTAAACGTCCTCTGATAAGTGTGTGTGTAAACGTGGAGCATCTTGTCCTAATGGCAAGTTGTTAGGTCAAAACAAAACGGTACTTGCTGGATCCACACTGACGACTCCTCCTCTCATTGCTTTCCTCACTGTCATCTCTTCCCTTCTGTTTGTCTTTCCCTTCTGTACACTTTGCAAACTAGGATGAAGGTGGCGGTATCTCCATTAGAATGCTTTGTTTTCCTGTCCTCCAGTCCTGGTTTTCAAATGGTTAGTAGCTTTTTGACAAGTTACTGAGTCAGGGAAAACAACATCTCATAAAGTTCTGCACATCATTGATTTACCTCTGGTAGAATCTCGTGATGTGATCTGCTTGCAGAGTTCTCTGGTATGTGGTATTACCTCTAAATTGTTTGTACAGAGGCAAGGCAGACCACATTGGAAAGAATCTCAAGTTCAGACAGAAGTTTCCAGAATTTGATTGGTATCAGCCCTGTACCACTCCAGGTGAGGCAGGAGAGCTGACCCCCCTCTAGCAGGGAGGTTCTTGCTGGGAGGAGGTGGGGAATGTTTAACAAAACCGTGACGAATAAATGAAGGAGTTAAATGCGTGTGAATGTGGTGTCCATGCTGCCCTGGATGTACTGAGTGAGGGTGCTGTCCTTCCCTCCCTAGGGAAAGCTGGACTGTTCCTGTCTGCAGAAGGTTACTCCCAGATAAAGGGAGAAAAGCACATCGGAAGTAGACGGTGCTTTTAATACCCTGGAATTTTGCGGTGTTGGTGGTAGTCTGTTACATTTGTCAGTAAATACTTATTGGGGCTGTAGGGACCAGACTGATCTGAAGTGGGAATTAAAACTGAAATACTGTGTATTCATATTAATTCCACAAACATTAGCAAGATAGCAATAGTGAATGACTTAATAGTCACTACAAGAATTAAGTGATTCATGTTGGTACATGAACAGAATTGATTTTGTGTACAGGACACATTGTGAAAACGAAGGAAAAAAAAAAAGCACAATTTTTTTTCTTGTCTGCTGTGGGTCTTCAGATGCTGTAAGGTTTTGTCCTTAGTGAGGTTGGCAAGAATTTAAAAAGTAGCAATAGCCACTTTCCAGCGTGGAGAAGCTGATGCAGAGCAGTGGTGTGCAGATGATGCAGTCAAAGTGCTCCCTGGTGATCGTCTGTGGCCAGTACCTGAGAGGTGGAGGGAGCCTGGGGCCACTGGTGGGAGCAGGCAGGTGAGAACATTTACCAGATGCAGGCTCCCAGAGGGGGAAGGAGTCGCTGCTTCTCCTTTCACCCTGTGCTTGGCTCCAGGCCCTTTGTGGGCTGTGGCCCCATTTGTGCATGTCAGGGATACTAAGGTAAAGGTTCTCTCAAAAGAAGCTGTTAACAGAGCAAGTATGGACAGGTGGTTCAACACTCATTTGTTTTACAGAGCTGGTTAAAAGCTCTCATTTCCTTCCACCAAGTCATGCTGGCAGAAGATTCTCTGTTAGAAACTTCATTCTATCTTTGCTTAAAATGAACTTACTTTGGTGAAGATTCATTACCCGTTAGTCTACAATATGCTTCTTGAGCCCGTAGGAAAAGCACAAGGAAAATTGCTATCCTTGTCCATGCAAAGCACTTTATAAGTAACACATGATCTCTGGGTTTTTTTTTTTAATTGGGCTTTGTTTGTTTGTAGTTTTGTTTTTCTTTTTGTTTCTGGTTTTATTTTTTTCCCTGAGGAATGTGCAAGTTGTTTGGCTGCTGTTTAGAGAAGTCCTTTCAGGATGCATTTCTACTGGTTTTCTTGTTTGTTTGTTTCCCTCCAGATAGCTGTAGTAATGTGTGTTTGTCTGTAACAGTTCCCAGGTAATGCTCATGCAAAACTTCGGAAGAAATGTGGTTTGTAAATAATTGGGATTATTTTTGGTCTTATCTTTTCCTTCAGGAATTTTTCTGGATGTCTTGCATGCCATCAGAACCAGTCTTAAAGAAGCCCTGTAGATGTTTAGTGAATGGGGAAACAAGAATAGATGAGAAATGAGTGCTCTCTGTAGCAGTGGGATGAAGGAAGTAAACAAATGACCAATACATTCATGCCTGTTACCCAAATTCCTTAAGCTTCTTCATGGTGTCCCAGCTACAGGCACATGCCATAGTGTGGAAATGTGAGTACATACTTCATGTGCACATGTTGGGACAAATATCTAGAGAGTCATACTGCTTCTTCTAGCTCTGTAGTATCTTGTATTTCATAATCATTTGCAAAAGCACCAGTGTCCAGTCCCAGCTATTCATGTCTTTATCAACCAGGCACAGACCTTCCCCTCTGCCTTTCCTTTTCCATACAGGTAATAGAGGCCTGCTACACCTTCCTGCTCAGTATGTGATTGTTTCCTCTGGTATATTTGCCAGAACTGCGACATTGTGGTGGAGCTCAAACCAAATGGCAGGAATGTAGAGGCCAGGTTACTTTGAAAGTAATTTCTGTGTCAGTTAAGTCCTACATTGCCCCAGATACAATTAGCCCAGTCATCTGGGTTTGTTTTGTTGTTTTGGTTTTTTTTGCTAAATTCATACAGGTCATTAAATGAATCCATTTCTTTTTATGCTTACTCAAAATCATCTTTTATTGTACTTGAAAGTTCTAGCAGCTGATGATGATGCAGAATGTTTGAGAAAAAATACTGCCATTTTACCATGACATCTTCGCATCACCTGGATTAGTATGTGTTCATTAGAGACAGAATTTGGCCTTTATGACGTAAAATGAGTGAAATTCTGATTGTTGATAAATACATGTCTTTCCATAAATGCCCAAACTGGGGGGAAAGTACCCTGAAAATCACACGTAAACAGTTTTTCTTCTGTGCTTGCCGGTGGTGTAAATACATCCAGCATTTTACAGAAGGCTGAGGGAAGCCAGATCCCCAGACACCTCACAAATAAGTACAAATTGAAGCTTTGATATCTGGTGGGCCTAAATTTATGGAAGAAGCATGTAGACATTTCATACTTTTGCAGCCTCTAGATTTTATTCCCTTCTTGACTGTGAGTGTAGTGTGTGTAGCACAAACTCTTCATAGTACTGTAGACAACGTGTCCTCTGTTGATAAAATGTATCACCAGTAGCACGGGCAAAGCTTCTAGGTACAGTCAAGTTAAAAAGCAGCTGCATGAGTGGACTCTTAGGACATCACTCTGAAGGTGCTGAGGTTCTGGTTTTCTGTGATGCATTTTATGTAGAAATCTATGAAACAAACTTTGTTTACTGCAGCCTTGTTACTGTGCATTTGCACTTGGTGTTTGTTTTGGCATGCATTTGAAATACCTTTCTTCACTGCTTCATTACTTCATACCAACTTCATACCACCATATGAAGTTTAGCCGGGGCAAGTACTGGATTCTGCACCTAGGGTGGGTGACCCTGGTTGTGTGTATAGACTGGGGGACGAGAGGCTGGAGAGGACAAAGGGACCTGGGGGTCATGGTCATTGGCAAGTTGAACACAAGGCAGCACTGCCCTGGCAGCCAGGAGGGCCAACCCTGTCCTGAGGAGCATCAGGGACAGCATGGCCAGATGAGCAAGGGAGGGGACTGTCCTGCTCTGCTCTGAGCTGGGGCAGCCTCACCTCGAGTGCTGGGGGCAATTTTGAGTGCCACAGAGTAAGAAAAACTATTACTATTAGTAATAAACTACTAGAGAGTGTCCAGAGGAGGGCCATGAGGATGGTGAAGGGTGTGGAGGGGAAGCCGTATGAGGAGCAACTGAGGGCTCTTGTTGTGCTCAGCCTGAAGGAGGGGAGACCTCTCTGCAGTTACAACTTCGTTGTGAGGGGAAGAGGAAGGGCAAGCACTGATCTCTGGTCTGTGGTGACCAATGACAGGACCCAAGGGAATGGCCTGAGGTTGCATCAGGGGATGTTTAGGTTGGGTTCTTCATCCAGGGGGTGGTCAGATACTGGAACAGGCTCCCCAGGGCAGTGGTCACAGCACCAAGCCTGACAGAGCTCAAGAAGCATTTGGACAATGCTCTCAGGCACATGGGGTGATTCTTGGGGTGTCCTGTGCAGGGCCGGGAGTTGGACTTTGACCCTTGTGGGTCCCTTCCAACTCCGCATATTCTATGATGTTGTGATTCTTACCTAATAAACTATCAGAAGAGCAGAGCCAGGTTGTTAAAATGAAAAGGTTTGCATTTAAGTTTCAAGGATGCTAACACAGAAGCTACTAAATCAGCACCATGACAGCAGTAACTATGAACCTGTGGAAGGAGGAAGCTTTAAAAGCTGCAGAATACGGACTACACCAAGAGTGAATTCAGATGAAAACTAAATTCTCTTTTGTTTATAAAAGAGAGCTACCAAGACCCTCTGTTCAATGGTTTACATAGGGATCCCCCAAAACAATTTTTGTAGTTTGCCAAATGATCATGTGCCTTTGCAACCTTAAAAAGTACAACAGAATGTAAACCAGGTGCTTTGTAACTAGAGCAGTGTCTTTGGTTTACATCTGCTGCAGTAGATGTATATAGCTATCCCTGTAGGTAGGTAGTTTGGAGTTGGTAAACTTCTGTAAAGGAGCAAGGAGGGCAGAGAGCATTCCCCAAAATACCTATTAGCATTTCAAAGCTAAGAATTGAAGGCTCCTGAATTTAGTTACAGTAAACCTGCTGCTTGAAATTTGCTCTATCAACAGGTAATGAAGTTCATTTAACTTAAAAACAAGCCCTCTTCCTCCCCTTCCAAAGATGTTGTTCAAGAAAGCTCTGAAGAGGCCCAAAGTTACACTCTCATAGCATCTTGGAATGAGATGGTAGATGAAGAGTGAGAGGTAGATGAGGAGAAACTGATGGCTAGCACTCATGTAATCAAGGTTCACATATATCACACCATCCAATTAGTTCCTTGTCCCAGAAAATGCAGTAAGTTTTGCTTCTGGAATGTCAGCAGGTTTCCTCACTTCTTCCCTGGGCCTCTTGCAGTTGCTGTTCCGTGATCACATCCTGTTATTGCACATTAACTGTGGGAGATGGTAGGTGTCTTGTCAGCTGAGGGACAACCAGTAGGTGTGAATTTGATTTGTTCGAGTTTCAGACTGGTTACGTAGACTTCTGGCAGTACCTACATATCAGTGTCATATTTAAGCTACTTGTCCATGAAGGACAAAGTAATGGGTTTGGATATTAGTGCTTTTTCAGATCTTTTCCTTTTCTTCCTTGGGGCAGGACTTTTGGCATAATTGTAACTTATGAAGTCATGTCTAAATGCACAGTTCATATGAAACATCAGACCAATTTTGATTTGGGTTTGTTCCTTTTAGAAAACAAAGTGTAAAAATATTTTACATATGTTCCAGGAACTATCTGGAATCATTCTACCTACCCCAAATTCTGCACTAAAAGTACATGTAATCATTATTTTGTCTTCTTTTTTTGGGGGGGAGGGATTTTTTTGGTTTTGGGTTTGTTGGGTATTTTTGTTTGTTTGGGGTTTGTTTGTTTGTTTAGGAACTTTTAAACTACCTACTGTTTGCTTCATAGCATCCAGCAGCAGTGTGTTCAGCTCACTCAGCCTCCTCAAGAGCCAACAGTGGCCTGTCCGGTCATTTTGTCTAGTATGTCATGTTTGCAGCAGCTGTACTTTAGAATAAGCCTTGTGTGACGTTTACTTTTGAGCAAGTAAACCACAAAAATAACTATGTTTTCTTTTTTATTTGGGTTTGGAAAATGGTCAGGTTTTGTTTTGATAAATGTCATTCTGTGTTGCATTTGTGTATTCACCCGTGTTGAAGAGAAAATCCACCTGTGTGTTTGGGAGTTCAGTGGAACATTAGGAGAAGAAATGAAGCCCATCATCTGGGCATGGATGTTGGGTCTAGGGAAAAATGGACCAAACTTGGGTGTTGAGTTATTTGGGGATGGTGGGGGGTTGTGAGGGCATAATTTAAATTAACTGTCTAAAATAAAGTGTAAGTGCAATAAATGTGCTTTTTTATTCAAAGCTGTGAACCTTTAGGGGGAAAAAAAAAGGCAACCAAAAGAAAAAGCACATAATTCTTTCATGAGCCTTGTGTCCTACCTGCCTCCCCTTCCTCCCCCTCTCCACATTTCTCAACTGACAGAAATCTGACAGTGGCCAACTTGCATGTGTTGGCAACCCAAATTAACATTGCTGTTCTAATCTCACTGTTGGGATTTGGGAAAGTCCTGCCCCCCACTTCTTTTCCACTCTTGAAATCTTCTTGGGATCTAGTACTGCCCTGTACCTCTAGGGAGTACAGGGATGCACAAGCCAGCCCATCTGCTCTGTGGTCATCCTGACTCCAAGTGCAGAGCTCCTCCTGGCCCTCCATTCTCCAGGTGTCACCCTCCTCCCCACCTCACTGCAGGGGTAGTGAAGGCTCTCCCCGGGCTGGGCAGTGACATTATTCTTGAGCAATTGCCAAAGGAATCCATCAGCTGCCTAATTGGATCCCTTTTCCCTGCCCCAAAACACATGCAGGCTGGCCACTGTTGCCTTCTGTGACTCTGCCTTGTTTTGCAGGAGCAGGTGTCGGTGTGTGTAACCTGTCGTGTGTTACTTGCACTGTCTCTTTCATACTTGAGCACAGGCTGCTCTTCCTAGGTTAGGAAAGGGGCACAGGTCTCCTGGGCTTCCCAGGAGAGCACCATGCATTGGGCAGTGACGGAAGGGGTAGCACTCACTGGTTGGACCCTCTGGAGGAGTAAGAGAGGACTGGCTAGTTTAAGTTTATAGATACCCAGATCTGTATCCTTTAAACGTTATTATTTTTATATATAGTCAAGACAATGGCATTACCTCATAACACAGAGGCTTGTTTATGAGAGGCAAAGTATGTAGTAAGGAGAGGAAAGGGAAATTTATATAGAGATTTGATTTCTTTTGTTTGTTCCTTAGTGCAATGAAATGTATGTCCCACCACTTTAAACTCTGTGCTAACACATTCCTTTCAGCTGTATTCTTTTATTTTTTTGATCACCAGAGGTTTGCAAGGGGCTTATGACTGCAAAGTAGAAGGTCCAGTCTGGTTACTTAAAAAAAAAAAAAACAAACCCATTGTGTTAGTAGATTTCCATAGCTGCTTTTTAAAATCTACAATGGAGTAATTGTTTTGAAACTTGTATTTATTTTTTAATTCATAACAAAATGTTTATTTTTCGTTTCCTGTTATGTAGGTCATGGCAATTCCCCTTCGTTCCTTCTCAAGTTTCCCCTGTAATTGCCAATACAACTTATTTTTCTTGTTTGTTCCTTCTCCCTTTACTTTTCTTGTCCCTTCATTTGTACTTTGGAGTTTTTCTCATGTAAATTTGTACAATGGGAAATATTGTCCAGTTTGGTTAGAGAGCATGGAGACTTAAAACATATTAAAATTTGATAGATGAATTCAGATTGAAGAAAACTATTTCAGTGTAAAGTTATTTAAAGAACTCTGTATTATATGAAAGGCAAAAAGTTCTATGTACTTGATGTGAATATGAGAATACTGCTATAATAAAGATCGACTGCATGGAAAAGTCTGAAGGAGATTGTTGATTGTGTCATGCATGGCTCCTCTTCATGAAGTTGCAGGGGTGCAACTTAGGTGGTTGAGGAGAGTGAAAAAGTTACTTTATGGTATAACTCAGGAAGGGAAAGAGAAGGAAAAAAAATAAAATCAAGGGACTCCTGCAGTGTAACCCCCCTCCCTTCATCTTCCTTAAGCTGGATCACTGCCTCCTTCACTGCTGTGTTGAGCCCCAAGGCATTTTTACCTTTACTATTCTGAACTTTTTTATACCCAAGGGGAATTCTTCATCCTGGGAAAAGCCTGGCACCAGCTGGTCTGGGTTGTCTTCTGGGTAAATTGTCCTGCTTCTATGGCAATTTCCCTTCACCTCTTCACTGGTTATTTGGCAGAGCCTTTACTGATAAGACTGTTACCTGCCATGCACTCATGGACCTTATTTCTTGGGGCAAACACGTTCTCCATCAAGCAGGCATTACTGAAGCTCATGTGTACTCAAGTACCACAACTTTAAAGCTGTCATGGTCATTTTCCAAAAATTCTACTTAAAATAGAAAAAAAATACAGTTCAGCTTAGACTTTGTTTACAGTTTTATTGACATAAGGACCCAGGAGCCAAAGATTTGGTTCCAGGCGCCTCAGTTCCAGGAACCTGAAAATAACAGAAGGAAAAACCTGAGAACCTTTTCACTCATCCTTTTCCCACCACGAAGAGCAGAAGAAGGACCTCCTCAATGCTGCCTTCAGAAGCAGCTGAAGCTCTTGGTTTAGAGCTGCAATGTGTGACACAACAGCTTAAAAAAGAGACTCATTAATTAAAGAACTAGAGACAAGCAAAAGCTTCAAACATTTAAGGAGACATCTGGACAGATCTCTCTAGAAACAGAGCATGTCTTCAAAGTTAGATAATGCTGGGTCTACAGAACAGCATGAAGAAAATAATTTAGCACTGATACCAGGTAAGCTACAACTCATAATGAAGTCGGTTGTCAGAGTGCAGGCTTATATTGCCAAAACAGGGCTACCTGGTCTCAGGCACCCGAGGCACGTGTGTGAAGGCAATGAGCAGCGTGGACACTGCCTCCTGTACCGCAGAGGTTGGGCAAGTTTCCCCTAGGCAGTGCACAAACACCAGCTGAGAGCAGGGCCCCGCAGCGGTACCAGCTGGCGGCAGAGCCGGGCGCCGTGCCCGGAGCTGCACCGCAGCCGTGGGCCGCGCTCAGGGTCGAGCCGGGGCCGTGTGAGGAAGGGCGCGGGAGCCGTACCGGTGTGCTGCTATTCCTCATCATCCGGAGGGATGCCGAGCTCCTCGTCCGTCCAGGCCGAAGCGTCGGGATACGGAAAGTGTCCCTGGGAGAGAGGCCCGTCAGAGCGCGGCCGAGGCCCGGCCCACGCCCCCCGCCCCCAGCCGCCGCGCCGGCCTCACCAGCACCATGTCCGAGCTGTGCCAGAAGTGCCAGAAGATCCAGAACCACATGAAGCCGCTGAGCATCTCGCTTCGAATCACCTGTGCCCGCGTCAGCTCCGGGAACTGCCGGTACCGCGGCGGGATGTGCACTCCGCCGCCCGCGCTGCAACACAACACGGCCCCGCCTCACTCCGGGCCCCGACACCTCGGCCCGCCCGCCCCCACCATGGCTGTGCCCAATGTCACCCGCACCGCCCAGCAACAGCCCCGCCGATTGGCGCGACCGCCGCCTTCCGGGGCGGAGACAGCCCGCGGGACAGGGTATCCCGGGAAAGGAGGTAGCCCGGGGTACGGAAAAGTCCCGGGGCACGGGAACAGCACGCACTGCCCCCGCACATCTGCGCCCTCACTCCCCACAGCACTTGGGAGCGCCGGGGCGGCACCAAGGGCAGATTCTCCGTGAGTTCTCCCAAAAGTTGGCGTCGCCCACGGGGGGCGCAGAGCGGGGCGACCTCCCCAGCCAAACCGCTCCTTTTTGGAGGGGCGGGGGGAGAAGACGGCTCCAGCTGCCGGTGGTTAAGGAAGGGCCGAAAGGAGCAGGGCGTCCCTCTGCCCAAGCCTGGGCGGCCCGGCAGTCCAGCCCAAGCAGTCCGGTTGCGGAGCAACGGGGCACGGGCGGTGCCACGGCGGGGGCCGGGGTGCGGGACTCGCCCGGGGAGCCGGGGTGTCGCGAAGGAAGCGGCTGGTGCGGAGCTGCTTCCCGCTCTGTGGGCCGGCTGCCGGAGCTGGAACGCCGGGGCGACGCCTCTGCATAGAAATATCCAGTACAGAATTCCCACCTGAGCATCTGAGAGTTTTGTTCTTTCCCTTTTCCCCTCTCCTGCAGGTGTTACAGCGGTGTGCCTGAAGGCTTATTGCTCGCTCAGCAGTGTTTCTGGCGCTGCAGCCCAGTTTCAGTCCCGACACTTTGAGGATGATGGAAAACCCATCCTGCCAGTGGGTGGATCTCTTCACCGGTATATGCCAGAACAAGGGTTGGAAGAATTCTGCCAACTTCTTCTGGAAACCGAGTTGTATCTAGTAGTGCATGTGGTATGCTTCTGGGACGTTGAAGTGATCACAAAAGAAGCAAGCAAAAAATAATGGAGGAAGTAGCCAGACTATCAGGGGAGTCCTTTCAAGGAATCCAACACTTCCCTACACCTTCTGACAAGGTAGGATGCCAGTGTAAGATTACATCACGCTTGTAGTTCCTCCTGGATCTTTATTGGATTACACTCCACAAAGAACTGGAAGAGAGTTTCTGCAACCCTCCTGAAGGTATTTTAAATAAGTAATAATATCTCCTCCATCTGTTAACACCCCAAACACCTGACATCCTCAGCTGAAACAGCAGTGGATAGCCTTGTAGTTAAGGAATTTTAATTTCCCTGCTCATCTGAGTCTTGCATCATTAATCCCTAATGCATTTTCAGCAGCAGTTTATAGGGAAGAGCAGCAAACTTTTCAACCAGTTTTTACTTAGCATGTGCAACGTGTTGCAACCTTGTAATGTGCTCCTTACCGAGTTTATGTTTTTCCTTAAATGCTGAATGCTTTGATACAAAGTTCATAGTTTTATTGCCAGCTCTGCCTTCCAACTGCTTTGTATTTTGTCTTTCTACCTTCTTGCAGTCCCTGGCATTCTGTTCCCTGTGTCCCTGTTCTCAAGCATCCCATTTCCCATCTTGCTCAGACTGGATGTCTCCACTGCTGGCTTTGACCTGCAGAAGCAACTTTGTCCCCCTAGACTGAACCTGCACCTTCTTCACTCTTCCTTGCCTTCAGGTCCTTTCATTGACCTTTCAGCTTTGCTTGCCAGAGGGGCTTGGAAGCTGTGTAAGCAGCAGCAGTGCACATGTGGCCACTGGCTGCCCACCCCTGCTATGTACCTAGCAGCTGAATAGAAACCAGGTGCAAGAGGGGGTTTACATAGTTCTTAGGGTTGTTTTTTTTTAAATATTCCTTCTTTCCAGACTTGATTTCTCAAAATCAAAACCGTTTGTGATGAATTTATAGGTAAGCAGCATAGTACCACGAGATATGATGGAAGAATTATGAAAAAAAGTAATAAACTGAAAGTAAATTTCAACTTTGTAGACAATATTCCTATTTAAGTTTTAAGTGTTCAAAAATCATACTCATTTTCTGATTCCATCTCCTCCTTCCCGCTTCCAGGTAAGCTCCACCTCCATCTCACATGTCCAGTGCTGCCACACAGTGAATAAAGATTCCTGTAGCTCTCTGCTGCCAAGATGTCCAATAACACAGTAAGCTTATAATCTGTAGATGGGTCACTGGAAAAGCAGAGAAGAAAAAGCTGGGAAACAAAGACAGTTATTGCAGGGTTGGGGGTTTTGTTCCATGTTGATTTAGTTTGTTTGCACTGCAGTTGCAGAATATCTGTTGCTGAGCTTTTCATTGCTTCTTGTATTTTTGTTTTCCACAGCTGTCCTGTTTGTACATGGAGCCCAGGTTCCTTTTGCATGCCCTGGATACCCTCAACCAAAAGGAATTTCATTGGTTCATCCCCGGAGGCTTCCCGTGTCTTGAGGGGGTCTCGTGTGTTGGCAAGGAGAGAAACTGATGGCTATTACTACCTGGGGCATATTGTCCAGGAGGTGAAAGTAACTATTTACTGGGAACTTGGCTGTAAGAACATGTGTGATTTTTTCTGTGTTCTCCCCATACCACACCAGTCCCAAGCCCTTGCTGTGTGGTGGCCCTCCAGTGTTACAGTGCACTTCATAGCCACTGTTGCCTCCCCACACCCTATTTTCATCTGTTACCTGATGCTGTCTGGCTGTTTGCTGTGAGGAGCTCTGCAAGTAAGAACAGCCTGGGTTAGGGTTAGGGTTCTAACTTGTAACTACTACTCATGTAGTTACAATGAGTTTTTATTCAGAGATAGACAAAACAGGTGCCTTATCCCTATTATCTACTTTTGCCCAGCCTAGCAGCAGAGTTGGTTTGCTAAGCAGCAGCTGGTAATCCAAAATGTTTGTCTCCAGGGTCCACTTCCTCTTTACCAAACTGAGACCTTTCCTCATTCTTTCCCGTCTGTGTTTCTGGGAATTGCGAGATGATTTTGGATGCCAGACAGAAAATCCCCTCTGCAGGTTTTCTTTTAAAATCCAGTTCATTTAGCAGGTTAGTTAAATAAATTTTGGTGCTAGTGTAGATGAGGATGTCTGTAAGCCTCAGTGTGGGGTAGAAGAGATTAGGACAGCTATAGGCACGAGTGACATCAGCTGGAGTAGGAGCTGACAGTATTATTTGTGTAAGTGCACTCAAAGATCTGCAGAGAAGGCTGAGATTCTGGCAGTAGATCTTGCCCTCACTCACTCCTGAAGGCTTCAATTAAAGTATTTAAATGTATGGCAGTCGTGACTTTTTACTGCTTTGTTACCCTTCTGATTGCTGAAGGATTGTTTGTTATCCTTCTGATTGTAGCAAACTGCATCATACACAGTTTCTTTTGGCTGCTCTTTTTCTGATGGGAGGTTTTCCTGGTAGAGTTCTGCCTTAGCCTGCTAACTGTGTTCTTATTAAGATCTAACTCTGAAGTGAAAGGAATAAAAAAATCTGTCATCCCTTTAAGCCCCAGCTCTTTATTTACTTTTAAAGTGGTATGGACAAAGTACAGTGAAACCCTGGTAGGAGAGGAAAGCTGTATTCCCAGATCACGTTCCACTTCTTGGGATTTCTACCACTTCCCTCTTAGCACTTAAGCTTGGCTATTAACAGCACCTTGCAAACTGCCTTGCAAACTGCATGTTTTACTCTTGCAGGGCTCCAAGGAAGGCTTTATAATTGAGTTTGACCAAAGTCACGCTCTGAAGGGCAAGGTCCAGCTTGGCCGGCAGGAAACGCCTCTCTATGACATTGTCCACTACGAAGACGCCCGGCGACAGCCTCTTGCTCCAGGGGACAGGGTCTTGGCACCATGGGAGGCTCCAGCCAAACGTTTTGGCCCTGGCACTGTGCTAAGGGTTGTGGAGAACACAGAGGCACCTTTAGGTACCTGCTTTGGGTGTTTTGGTTTTCGTAGCAGCACCAGACTGGCCACGGGTGCTGGTCTCTGCAGGGAAGAGAACAGGCTCCAGCATGGATAATTCACCTCCTGCTGCTTGGGTTCTCTTTATCGTGTTTTTATTGTTGGCACTAAGCCACTTTTTCAGGGTCAGAATTAATGCAGCTAACAAAATTTGCCTTTACTTTGTTCTCTGAGTGAAAACATCCTAAAAAGTTATGGGTTGCAGGTAGCATCCTCCTAAGAGAAGGCAAAAAATGTTCTTGACCCTCCTGAGGGTCACCTGATTATCTGTTAGTCTACTTTCCAGCTATTTCAGGATAAAATCCCACCTGCTGTGGCAAGTGAGATTTTTTTTTTATATCTGCTGTCTCCTCACAGGAAGTTCAGAAGAAAGTCAAATTTTAAACCTGTAAAGAATAAAATCATGGCAGTTGTTACAGAATTGTCTGAAACACAAGTCATTACTTTAACCTCCTGCTCTCTAGGAGATAAATCACACAGACTGACATGCTGCTAATACATTACTTGCCCTTTTTTTTCCTCCCCAATATGCACAGCACACAATGAAAGGAGAGTGCTTGTGAATTTCTGGAATGGGCAGACTAAGGAGGTGTCTTCTGTCCAAGCTCTGCGGATTCCCCTGCCCCTAAGTGAACGCATCATCCTGGAGCTGCAGATGCCTTTAGCAGCCAGGCAGATGGTGGTAGATTCAAGCTTGGATTACCCATACCTTGTGGCACCAGGTTATAGAGCCTCAGGGCACTACAGACAGGGTCCCCTGGACCTGGATTGCTGCCCAGGGGCTCTCTATTCCACTCATCCCTGTGCAAAGTGCAGCTGGAGGTGTATCTCGCTTCCCCAGTGCTGCCTTGGAGCCTGGGCTCCCACACAGCCTGCAGAGTGCAAAGTGCAGCAGGAGAATGCCTTCACCCCAGAGGCAAGCTTGACTGAAGAAAAGCTCAGCAAGAAAATAGAACAGGAACTGTCTGAAATGAGGATTGCATCTTTAGAAAATGTTTCTAGAGAGGAAGAGAAAAAGGAAGAGAAGAGATTGGAGACAGAAAATGTTCCAAAAGATGTTAGGTCTTGTTTTGAAGAGGACCGTGAGGTTATAGAAGCTGAGAAGGTAAGAAGTGCTTCACTCTGGCTCTTCTGTTAATATATGGTCTGCTGTTTATATAAATATCTGCTATTTGTATAAATATCTGCTTTGTTACTTCAAGTTTACTATTTTTAGTACCAAGAAATTACTAGAGGTTTAGGGCCTGGTCCTTATGCCTGCCTGCTAAAGAATGGAGATACTTTGCACTGTCTTCCTTTGACTGGGGTAAGAGCTATAATATGTCATTGTCCCTGGCTGGAGCAGGCTTCTAGAACCTCTTCCACAGATGCAGAGTATGAGAATTGTTGCATAGCCCAGTCCCTCTACATTCTGCTTCTGTGTGAAGGAGGTAAAGGCAAAAAAAAGGAGAAAGTGTCAGAAGACACTGGATA
This sequence comes from Nicator chloris, assembly GCA_013400495.1. Taxonomy (NCBI): domain Eukaryota; kingdom Metazoa; phylum Chordata; class Aves; order Passeriformes; family Pycnonotidae; genus Nicator; species Nicator chloris. The sequence continues at coordinate 122,142 of WAAE01012029.1, read as the reverse complement.
AGGATTACGGTAGGGATTGTTCTGTGCCAAGGCAGTCTCTTGCATGATTCTTTTAACACACTTCTGCACCCTGTTAGAGGTGTCCCCTCTCCCTGTCAAGGACCACAAGAGACTTATGTAGTCCTCAGCAGTTGATTTGGGGCTTGTGAGCAGGGCACTGGATGAGGATCAGTACGGAGGAGGTTTGTGTGCACCAGCTACTGCCACAGTTATCTCCATTGCTCTGCAAGGGTTAGAATCCAAATTCTGGCACATGCCAGGAGCAGGACTGTCTTTCAGCCAGAGCTCCTCTGGCCTGATCTCTGTACCTGTTTGGACCCTTTCAAGCAAAAGTTCTTTAGGTCATTTGGAGACATAGGGAAACTCAGGAAGTGATCAGAAATTACCTATGAGTTGTTTCTTTAGTAAAGAACTCCCCCAGAATTTGTTCTTTTTCATTTTCTCTTAAACTTGAGTTACAACTTAAGATCTTACGCTGTAAATTCATTAAATAAACCTTTTCCTTTTCAGGTCTGGATTATGATTGCATTTGTTGTTATTTCCAGGGCCCTCAGAGGGAGATGGCTCACGCTGTGGTTGATGCTGCTGTCAACACAGACAGCTGGTTAATGGAGACAGATCACAAGGAAGAAGCAGAGAGCAGACAGCAGGATGCTGAAACTGAAGCTAATTTTGAACATGAGCATGGTATTGGAACTGTAACTCTTTACCCAAACATAAGACTTAGCACATAATATCAGTGCAGGATGGCATCATGTATAACATCTGTCACCATAATTCTGGGTGCTTCACAAGAAAATACCGTAATGCCATCTTTATATATAGGTATTATTGGTGCCGTGGCATGAGAAGTTATTCATCTTCTCTCAAGGTGAAAGAATTTTCAGGTGAAAGTTGAGATTTCTTGGTTTTTACAGCTCAGCTGCTGCAGCAGCAGCTTTTGGGGTTTTTTTAACCTATATCATAGAGCTCAGTATAAGTAAAAATTTCCTTACTTTAAAAATTAATATGCAACATTAACTGTGACTGTGTATAGCAACAAGATTTCACCAGGACTGTTCTGCAGAACAGTCCTCTTATCTGTGCTGAAAATTATTGCTTTATAATGTCACTGAGTAAAATTTTGTTCCCTGAAAAGCCAAAAGAGGCCAGACCATGGTTTGGTCATTTTGTTGCTGTTTTCAGCTTTGTGACAATTGCAGGCATCTAAGAGAGGATGCTGAAAAGCTAAACCTTTCTCTGTTATTGCTTTGTGACACTGCTGGAAGAGGGAGAATGAAAAGTCAAACAGGAGTGCAGATTTCCTCCCAGCTGGTGTTCCAGCATCATTTCATACAACAGCTGCCACTTAGGTCTGCCCTGTCCTTAGCAGAAAGGTGTGAGCAAACTCTGCTCATGTTCTCAGTTACCCAAAAGCTGTGTTAGGATGGTTGTGCCCATGCCTATGTCTCCTGTCTCTCAGCAGGATGTAGAGCTCAGGCTTTGCCTTGTCAAAAGATTTATCATTTTTACTCATCTCGGAGCAGTTCATGCCTGTCTGTGACATGCCATGTAAACAATCCTTCAGCCTGAGTAGCTGTAAGTAGGGTCAGGCAAAACTCAGTTTCCCAGGCAAAACTTTTGCCTAAATGCAATAGCAAGCTTCTTTCTGCAAAGCTGGAACCTCTTTTGAGGAGATTATAACATTCTCCTCAGAGGAAAATGTTATAAAATCCTTGCTTGAATATATTTCATATGATCAAACCTTTTGGGTTTTTTAATTTGCTTTCTTTTTATAAGTTTCCTATATTCTCATATGTCCTTGCCCTATTTTATTTGAAAGGCCCTTTTGAGTCCAGAGTGGCAGAAGCTCCAGTCCAGCATTCCCAGAGGAGCCCTTCCCTGGGAAGCAGTGCTTTGGTTCCTTTCAGGCGCCAGAGCTTCTTTGCCCAAGTGAATCAATCACTGGAGAAAGACAGCCTGACCATCAGATCAGCCCTTCGTGTGCAGAGACCACACAGTACCACCAACCTGCTGCCTGGGAGGTCCACACATCTCCCAAATCTTCTAAAAGACAAAAGCATCCCAGTGAGTATTTGGTCCAAACCAGGTTTAGTTCTTAGGATGAGGAGATTTGTTTATGTGATGTGAGAATGTTCTGTCCTTTGATCTTTCACAAAGGTTTTTGCTGCAACAAAAATGATGCCTGTGTAGCATAATGGTTGTGCATAATTAGAAACTTAAGGACTCCACTTGGGAACCCATGTTGTGCAGGACAGGGCACTTGTGGTATTTTTGCTCAGCAGTTTTGTCAGAATGTTTTTGTATGTTAGATCTAATCTCTTCTAAACAAGCTTCCCAGCCAGGTCTACTAGATAGGAAAAAAAACCCAAAAAACAAAGAACAAAGAACAAAAATAAAAAAACCACAAACCCAAAAAAACCTCTTTTACAGATAGTGAAAGCAATAAAGAGAAAGTTTAGGCAGCCATCTGAGGCCCACAGCAGAGAGTGCATGTTAGGGCAGGGGTGGAACTGCAAGTCTCCTGATCCTTAGACTGGTACGTGACCTGCTGGAAAACATTTGTTCACCTCCCACCTATAAAACACCTTTGAGTCTTTCTTTGATCTCTCCTTGTGTGTGTCATTAAACACAAACACCCACAAGGTACTTTTTTTTTTTGCTAAGAATAGCAATACACTGGAGAACAAAGCTGTTTACAGCCCCTGGGAAGCCATACAGATCAATGTGTTAAGATAAACCAGTCAAAATGCTATGTAAGACTGGCAGGAACATTATTTGAAAGTCCTGTAGTGTTTTCCAGCTTGTGGTATTCAAGTTGTCCCCGGGAAAGCACTGGAAGGAGACATTCTGTTTGCAGAGAAGAAGCTGATAGCAGGAGCATGCTAACTGCACCTGGGAATAGGAGGAAGTAGGATGCATTTGACAGAGGAAAATATTTTGGGGGAACTCTGTTCCAGCCCCAAACAGCTCTAGCAATGTAAACTGGAATACATGTCTAAAGGTTTGGGGGTGTTTACTTGCACTTCCCTCAAAAAGGGCACTGTAAGGAGTACAAAAACAAATATTTCACTATGCCTGTGAAAAGAGGCCTTGTTAGGTGCTCCTTCATCTCTACACGGCACAATCCATTTAGAAACACAAATCAGCAACACTACAACATTGAAATGAAGCTACTACTGAAGAAAACACAAAGACTGCTTGAGCATGGGTAGAAATCTCAGACAACAAGAGGTGAAGAGTTGGAACACCTGCAGAGAACTCCAGGAATGTTCTGAGTTTGGCCAGAGGGGGGCAGGTGTTTCTTTTGCTGATAAAATCTAGTCAGGAGTATATAATATGTTTTATGGTCAGAACCTGGATTTTCCATCCAATCCAGAAGCTGACCCAAAGACTGGGGAGTTTTAAGCATTGGCTCAGCACCAGAACAGCACAGCCTACTGACCTATGGAGAACTCTTAAGACTGGATTTTCAGGCACCTCTTTGTTGATTAAGCCTAATGTTTTCTACAGGTTTTAGCATCATCCTCAGTGTTTTTTCATGGATAGGAATCAGCACTACAGTATTTGTGAGCCTTTGTAGCTTCTAAGCCTCAGGAGTGACATTAAAACTGGGCTGTTCTGGTTTTGTATGTTTACAGTTTGCATTAGAAAAATATACTGTTGGGACTAAGGATTCAGTTTGTTTTTTTTCTCTTAGAAATCAGTCCTTAGTGGTGCATCTCAGGAGAGGTGGAAAGAGCTGGACTTCAACAGAGCCAAGATTGAGCATAAAAGGTGGCAAGAGGAACAGAGGCAGCTGAAGAGGAAGCAGCAGCAAGAGGCAGATGGCACCCGACACCAGCTGCGCAGGGACAGCCAGAGGTGATGCTGGGAACTGACCGCTTTTCGTGCTAAGTGTTGGAAGGTTGGTGACATCTGCTCCCTGCTGCTCTCCTTCAGTCCCTGCACATCCCATGTTGTGCTTTTTGCTGGACTCTGCAGAGGGGTCACAGTGGTTCCCCACTGGGAATAAAATTGTTGTTCAAGGTGTGAGGGAGTGGGTACACAGCGTTCTCTCCAAGGGCAAATTTCCTTCAATCCCATTCTCAGACCAAAAGTGCTGACACCGGGCACCAGCCCATTTGGGGCTTTTGTCACCTCTGTTCTGGACACAGGTTTAATCCTCATAACATAACAAAGAGTCCTGGAATATTAACTGAACACAGATTGCCGAAATAATCTGCTTTGTGTCTTACACACTGTCTTGCTTTTTTATTGCTCTTTCTTTATGAGAAATTTGAAAAATCTTGTTTTGGAAACAGACAGCGATTGCGTCAGAGAACATTGCAAGGGCTGGAGAAACAGCTGGAGCACAAAGAGAGAGCTTTGCAGCACATGGCACTGCTCCAGGCTGCTGGGGCTGAGAGGAGCAGGAAGGAATCCTTCTTTCGAGAGGAGGAGGAGAGGAAGGCAAGGCAGAGGCTTCAGTTCTTAAAGACACAGCGTTTGCAGAGAGAGGAGTTGCAGGCAGAAAGCAACAAAAGGAGCTGTGAACAAGAGAAAGAAAGGCTGGTAAGGGCAATTCCAGAAATTATTTTCCTCTTCTGCCATGTTTCCAGCAGTGTCAGTATCTGGTGTATTTGTATTTTTCACCTCTTTTCATCCAATATAACTATATCATTTAGAGATAAAAAAGGGTAACTTTTTTTTTGGCATGTGTATAAAGATGAAAGGTGGAACATAAAATTCCCTGTCTGCCACAAAAGAAGTCTTTCTGCATGCAAGGAATGAATTTCCATAGATGATATCCATTTCTGACTTCTACTAGTGAGAATCACAGTACTGTAGGATGATTTGGATTGCATTCATCTAGTCCTGACCACCCTGGTCGGGAAGGGCAAAGGACACCTTCCACTAGACCAGGCTGCTCAGAACCGCCTGCCGGACCTGCCAGGGATGGGGCAGCCACAGCTTCTCTGGGCACCCTGTGCCACTGCCTCTCCACCCTCACAGGAAAAAATTTCTTCCTGATATCCAATCTAAACCTTTTTTTTTTCAGTTTAAAGCCATTCCCCCTTGTCCTATCACTCCATGACCTTGTAAAAAGTCCCTCTCCAGCTCTTGTAGCCCCTTTAGGCAATGGAAGGTGCTTTAAGGTCTCCCCAGAGCCTTCTCTTCTCCAGGCTGAACAACCCCAGCTCTCTCAGCCTGGCTCCATAGCAGAGGTGCTGCAGCCCTCTGAGCATCTTCCTGATCTTCCTCTGGACTCACTCCAGCAGGTCCATGTCCTTCTTACGCTGGGGGCCCCAGAGCTGGACAGAGATGAAAAGTGAGGATGAAATTTGGCATGCAGGCTCACTGTACAGTTTTGAATGTCTTTATGTAGGAGTTCCTGAGGAGCAGAATGCAGTCACGGCAGGAAGTGCTGAAACAAGAATCCCAGGAGCAGGACAAACAGCAAAACCAGCACCAGGCTGCAAAAGTGAGAGTGTTCCAGAGGAGAGAGAGTTCTCGTCTGAAGATGGAAAAAGAAGGGCAAAAACTCCGTGCCCTCCAGCAGTACCTCAGGGAACAGAACCTTCTGCTGCTCCGGGCATCCCTGCTCGTGTAAGGAAGCTGCAGAGTGTGTGAGCAGGGCCTGGAGCAGTTCACAGACCTGCTGTGTCTTGTCAGGTGTGAGTCAGTGTGCCAGGGCAGAGTTGTGACAGGTGGCACTAGGATTCCTGGAGACGTCTTTAATCTCCCTTTCACCATAGCCAGAGTGCACTTGCACTGCTCTGTCCTTTACCTGCCTTTCTTCCTGGGGTCACTGGCTTCCCCTCCCCTGGGAGGGAGCAGCAGGGCACATTAGAGGCACTGTTCTGCATCAGAAAGGAGGGGGGTTCTAGTGCATTGCACTATGGTGAGTGGAGGTGCCAAAGGAGAGGAGGAGGAGGTTAAGCTTATCACATCCTGAAGTGTTCCCTCTTCCTCACACCATCTGAGGTGCAAAACTCCCTGTGGCTGTGCCAAAGGAAATCGCTGATCAGCTCTGGGTAACCAGAAATTTCAGATGGGTATTTAGGAAAGGAGATGGCACAATTTATTTGCTGAAACAGTCAGAGCTATGTGGAAATATCTTTATTTTACACAGAATTATGCTAAAATGAATACAGGATATGTGATACCTTGTTTCAAGTAATGCCTAGGACCAAACTAGATACAAAATTTAAATTCAGCCTGCCATTCTGTGTACACTTAGAAACATGATACACATTTTCTGGCACATTATAAAAATGTATGCCTCTTACTAGAATACAGCACCATTGATAAAGGCACTTTCTGGAAAAAAAAAAAAAAGAAAGTAAATTTAAGACAACTTGTAAAAGGGAGCTCCTTTGAAATCCTGCCAAATCTCCTGAATGGCCAGCAGTTTCCTAGCAGTAAGTGTCAGACTGCATTCCTCCAGGGATAATGAAGAGGCTATGCCTTCAGCTTTTCCCTAAAAAGACAAAGTGAAGTCTCTCATCCAGACGTTTACAAACTACTCTGAGACTTTAATAGCTAAAAATGGGTATTTTTAAACTTTAGGATCTGTAATGTGCATGAGCCATCCTCAGATTTTTGCTTAAAGAAAAAAACGAGGGAAAGGAAATAGGAACTTAAATAGAAGGTGAAGGCTTTAACAAGAAAAAAAAGTCAAAGTTAAGGTCTGAAAATATATAACTTGCTTCAGATTATGGAAACTACATGTGAGGCACAGTTTGGCATTTTAGACATGAAAGCCCATCATTTGGAGCAGTTTCCACTCTGTTGAGTGTCTGGAAAAGTTGGCTGGAATTTGCTCAGCAAGAACATGGATGGTTGTGCCCCAGACCTGGCACACACCCTACTGAGGGAAAGTGGGTGCTGGTGGCACATGGAGATTTTCTTTAGGGTAATGTCTGGGGGTTGCTTGCTTCTCGTTTGAGTTCTCTTTTACATAAAATCATGTGCCAGTTAGGACAATGCTCTGCCTGCTTATGACTTTAACTAGACTTAAAGAAACAAGTCTAAAACTTACAAGGTGTTAAACTCTACTCCTGCTTTTATCCTTATGCACTTGGAAATGGAATATGCAGTGATTAAAGGAAAGCACATGAAATATACTGAGCTGAATCTAAACTTATTTTTCAGACTTCATTTATATGCTATTAATCATTCCTTTATAATCACCATAAAACAGCAGATTGTCTGCTTATGCACTTTCTCTTCATTGCTTAACCACCTGAGAACAGACCACTGCAGAGACCCTGCTCTACTGCTATTTCACACAGGGCATGTCTGGGAATATATTCAGTACCACACTATTTCCAATCATTCATGGGCTGTATTTCTCACTATTAAAATGCAGCCATAAAATCATTTTAATACTGCTATTAAAATAACTGACTGTAAATGCCACGTGTAATCCAGCTCATCTGCTGGCTTTATTTGATTTTAAACATTTGCAATGTGGTTTTGATCCACCAGGAAAATGCTTGGACTCTGGTTTGAAACCTGCTGGAAAAAACCCCTAAGTATCTGCATCTCAGTTAAGATTTTGAGTAGACTGAAACCTGGGGAGCAGCAGGAAGGGTACTAGAGAAAATCATACAGAGCAGGAAAAAAAAAACAAAACAACAAAACTCTTAAGTTTCAGAAACAGAAAAATTAAGACCAGGACAAATATTCTCAGAAGTTGTTTTTTATTATGGAATTAGGTTTTTCTGCCTAGGTAAATATTTTATTATGCTGTTTATAATCCAAACTCCTATCATAATGTACTAGTGTACAGGAGTTTGAAAAAAATTGAAATAGTCTGGTTTTGTCATCCAAAGTGACTAAGAACAGACTGCTACATGCAGGATGTTAGGACACTTCTACAATAAAAGTAGAAGTTAAAAGTACAAAAGACAAGCAGTTTTACTGGCTTTTTTCAGCCTGAATGTCTTGCTTAGGTGATGCTAGAACATAATTTCTCATACCACAGTGATAGGTAAGTCAATAAACTAAATATTTAACCTGATATGTTTTAAAATAGCCTTGATGAATGAACATCTTTTTGAAGATGTTTTTAAAAATTACCAGAGCACATTAGCTCTTAGAACTGTGCAATGAGTGGGAAATGTCCAATTGTGCACATTCTTCCTGCTTTCTGGAACAGACCTTCTGATCATCCCATGCCTGGTGCTTGGCTGAAATGACTGCAGGCCATTAGTGGAGAGGAACCACTGTGGACCACATCCCTGGGATACAGGTGACTTCTCCCCTTCAGCTTTGCTCTGTGGCAGCTCACAGGCAGCACAGGTAACGCCCCACAGGGAGAGGGCAGCAGCCACAGGAGTCTATTTGAGGGCAGAAGCTGCAGTTTTGATGAGCAGTGGCTTAGCTGCCTCCAGGATGTCCAGTTCAGGGTCCAGGGAACGTCCCAGTCCTTCCAGAACCATGATGGCAAAGATGATGGAAGCAAAATTGCTCTCAAGCTTCACCTAGAACCACAACAGACTGAATGTACACCTGCAACCAAGGTACCAGCTCTGCCTAAGCTGAGAGGGAAGGGAAGAGGCTGGGGAGAGCATCTGCACACCTGAAACTATAATGCAACTCCACGAGTTGGACTGTGCAGCCCTGTGGCTGACAACCCTAGTTCAAGCCACCATAGGTCTTTTGATTCCCAAAGTTGTTTGCAACTGTGGGAACTTGTCCCTCAAATAATCAGTTATCAGGAGGTATCTGTAGTCTAAGGGACTATAAAAAAGGTAGGAAAAACCGTGTTACAAAAATACTCCTTTTAGTAAACAATATGAACCATTAATGAAGTATTGAGACAAAAAAAAAAACCAAAACAAAACAGAAATTGAGCTTGGCAGAGTGTGCACAAGACCTGAGAAACAGCATGCCTTCAACTCTTGGATGCCTTCCTGCAGTTCCTCTCCTAACAGTTTGTCTCCGAAGTCAGTCTCCCTCCTTGTTAGTCCCTTCGTGCTCCCAGTAGTTCTCCCTCCCCACCGCACATGAACTTCCAGCTATTAAAGGCAGACAGGGACAGGACCTCACCTTATGGGTCATCAATAGTTTGAAGACACTTGAGAGGAGATTTCCCACCTGAAGCTGCAATACACAAGGAGAATTTAACAGCTGATCAAAAAAACATTTTTGTTTCAGTTTTCAGTGCGAAGTTGCACTGAATTTCAGGTAAGTGAGACTGTGACATCGTGCACTTGCCTTTCCCAAGGCAATGGTGTTCCCCCGGACCTTGGTCACAAGTTCTGCCATCTCAGCCTTGAAGCGCTCGACGTCCTGGCACTGGTTGGCACGGGCGTGGTGGAGGATCAGCTCTGCCACCCTCTCCCCCTGAGAAACAAGTTGAACAGCACAATCAGAACCTGATCACTGGTGACTTGCAAGTTCTTGCTTTTTAGTAGCTGAGAAGTGCCCCTGGCAGCACAGGACAGGCCTGGATACAGGGTTGAGCATGGATTCTTTGGCATGCTTCAGCAAGCCAAGGCAAAATGTGTCCCTCTTGAGGGGTGTTAGTGAGCCCTTCACCCTGCAGCTGAGAGACAGCAACAGGCAAGTGGGAGCACAGTGCATGTTCTCGGAATGAACAGGAGACACCAGCACTGGGTGCTCTAGTCCATCTAACAGTGAGTTTTAAGGAGGGAGGAGGATAATGTAGTTCCCCTCACATGGAGGAGCCTAGCAGAGTTCAGACCCCTACACACACACCTCTTTTCCTTTCTCTCCTCTATAGATGCTGACACAACAGCAAAATGGAGGAAGGCATATGGGCCTTCCCAGCAGCAAGGCTGCAGAGGGGAACACGTGTGGCAAATCAAGATGTTAACCCACTCCCTTCTTCTCTAGCAAAACTGACAGATTCTGCAACAGTGGCTCCCAGGCAGTCCTAACTTGCAGCAGAAACACTCCCAACAAGGAAGGGGCAGCCAATACTTCCCATTTAGCACCTTCTACTTCCTGGGGCCCTGAAATTGCTCCACTCTGGCATCCTCCTTGCTGCAGCTGAACAACTTATCCCTGTGTTTAGGGATATGATGCTGGCAAGGCTCCTTGCCCCTCTTAGCATTTTAAGGGGAAATAGAAAACTCTCACTTTGGCCGTCAGATTCCGCAGCTGTGTCCCTTCCCCAGCCTCAGCTTGCCAGCCCCATGCCCGAGGGGGGCCTCACCTGTCCCTGGACCACAGCAGTGAACACGGCGCGGAAGTTCTGCATGTCGGCGCTCTGCAGCTCCGCCACGATCCCCGCGTCCAGCAGCACCAGGCGCAGCTGCCGCAGCGGCGGCCGCACTTCCAGCACCAGGGTGTCACACACGTCCAGCGCGGCCGCCTGCTCCGGCCGCGCCGTGCCCTGAACCAGGATGTTCCCGGGGTGCAGGTCGGCGTGGACAAAGTTGTCAACAAAAATCTGGAGGACAGGCAAGTGTGAGAGCAGCTCATTGCAAGCAAACCTGGTGGCTCCAAAGCCCCCAGGCAAACGGCAGAGGGTTGTCTGTGGTCTGTTCTCAGTTACCAATGATGGGCCATCACCCTTCGGGGCACCACAGCAGGTGGCTTCTGCTGGAGACCAGCTCTGGTACTCAGCAAGTCAGCAGAGCTGTGTGAAGCAACCCAGTGTTTGCTAGAGGTCAGGCAGGACAGCCAGGAGTCCCAGCAGGGAATGGCAGTGCCCTTTGGCAATTAGCCCTAAATTGGGGCACACTGGTGGGCCTTAGCAAAGAGTAATGCAGTAAGAATAGGCCGTTTGCTATTCAGTGGCAAAGGTTGTAGTGAATGGTTAAGTTTGTCTAGTGCAGGACACCAACCCACATTGCAAGTGTATTGAAAAGTAAGGAAAACAAGAGAAGAGGAAATAAATCTCTGTAGCTCTTCTCTGACTCTGTTAGCAGTCAGCACCAGAAAGGAAAGAACAAAAAGAGGAAAGAGGCGAGAGGAAAGAACTTCCTCCCCTTAACCCTCCTGGGCACCTGAGACTGCAGGACTTCCTGCCCCAAGGAATTATCTCTGTATTTCATGGATTTCTCCTATGAATTTGTTCAACTGTCATGTATATAATTAGAGCTCTATGAAAAAAGATGGTTCTGGTGTTGCCTGAAAAAAATTCCTTCTGCTAATTTTATGTCCTCCTTATTGAGAAACTCTACACAATAGATCCATATTCATTCTCGTGCACTCATGACTGCATAATCTCTGTCATAAGCTACTCATCTTTCTTCCAGAGTTAAGAGTCAAAATTATTTCACCATTCTGGTATGGAAGCCAGTCCACATGAATAATCATCCTATCTGCCTTCCTCTGCATCTCTTCTAGTTCTACTATAGCCCTTGAAATGGAGGTCCTGGACAGCAAGGGACTAGAACTGCAGAGTACTCAAGAGTTGTTTTACGTACATAAATGTTACATAATGTTGTTTCTTCGCTCTTTAATTTTTTTCTACTCCTAAAATTTGAAACCAATCTTAGCATAAAACTATTCTGGTTTCAGCATTGCTTTTCTGAGTGGTAAAAGCTATTTCAGAGCCTGTCACACTACCTGGAGCCACAACTGGAGGTTCATTATTGCCCTAGCACAATGCTGCAGTTAGCAGCAGCATTTCATCTGACATGCACTGCCCACACACTCAGTACTGTCAGGAGCTTTTGCAACTCTTCCCTGCTGATTCTCGTGGCTCCTCACAAGACACTTGTACCACCCTCTCAACACTTCTTTTCCAGATTATTAGGGATTATTTCAGCTACAAAAGAACTAGATAGCCAGAAGATGAATCTGGCCAGGTTTGTTGTCTTTACTCCAGATTTAGTTCTCCCTAACAAAAAGGCAGTTTTAGAGGAGTTGATAAATGAAGAAACCAGCTAATTGTTTTCCCTCTGAGTCACATCCACAATCTCTGCAGAGCACATGACATTTGCTAATAATGGTGCACTTTAAGGTACTTGGGCAATATGTGAGTATTTGTCGAATGGATCAGTGGGTGTCCTAAGCAAAGGCTGACCAAGGTGCACAGGCCAGTCCTACTGTGTGCAGGGAGATGGCCCCTCTGCAGTGGCAGAGCCCTATGTCAGAGCCTAAGCAGGGGTGTGTCCAGGCTTTACCCAGACCAGGTACAGGTAGGAAGCAAATGGGTTCTCTCTTTAGCCACACTGTCTTACTACCCAAACTAAATAGCTTCTGCAGGAAAACAACCTTCACTTGCAGCCCCAGCCAAGTGCCTACCATCTTTAGCAGCATGTCCATGCCCATCTTGGCCAGTCTCTGCCGCAGCTCTGTGCCCATCTCCTTGTGCAGGTAGCATGAAATGGGCTCACTCTCCTGAAACAGAGAGAGCTGGAGTCAAACACCCCCTGCATCCCACCTTCAAACACACTTTTACCTGGGTGCCATGAGTGGGGAGAAGGTGCTGATAATACCCTAGAAAGGACTTGGCAGAAAGAGCCTGTACCTAGTGTGATGGAGAATGTGAGAGAACCAAGGGTTTGTCCCTTGGAAAGACAGACGGTAATCCAGGGACAAGAGAAGTGAGGCAAGGATCAGAAAGTGTCAGATTGCTGAGCTCCTTGCTTTGACCCACCACAGAGGAGAGGTGAAGTGTGGTGTTGGTTTGCAAAGCATGGGCAAGCTGGACACGCTGCTGGTCTGCTTAGTTTCAGGCTAAGTGTTCACTTCTAAATGAAGTTGTCACCTATCTTCAGGGATGCACTGCTTGCAAACAAAAACAGTGGAAGGGACACTAACTAAGGAAGGACATCAATCTCCTTAAGCAAACAAGAAAAAAGCATCCTTCTGCCTCCAATCCCTCCTTCTCAAAAAGAAACACCTCCTTGTCATGTTCTTCTTGGGGCCTTCTCACTGGTACCAACACACCCAGACCCTACAATTCTTACCTCAAATGTTTCCACCAGAACATCTGCTGTTACCAAGGGCCAAAGGGGAGTTGGAAACTTCACAAAATCAACATCTAGGAAATTTTGTCGGAAGCGCTCCAGATTTCTGGCTTCATAGCGTAAGTCAATCTCAAGGGAGAAACAGAAAAGCAGGTTGGAAATTACATTCAACTAGGATTAGATCTTCAGGATCCTGTGTGAGTTGCAATACTCAATACCAACAAAACTAGTCAGAAAACCAGAATGGAAACAAAGTAAGGGTGGTCCTTTTTACACACTCATAGCCTCCCTGATGCAAGAGGAGCAGACTGGGTAATGGATGGTCCACAGCCCAACACCTTCAAAATCTGGGTGCCTTACTAGAGGCATGGTGTCTCAAAATAGACCAGGACCATGTTATGTCATAAAAAATATGACAAGATCCTAAACTGAATCCTATCCTGAACCAAAGCTTGCTGTCCAAATAGCAAGGCAGGCAGACAGGACAGAGGAACTGCAGCCCCAGCCTCACTTGACAGAGAGGCAGCCATAGCAGGAAGAAATTAATTCTAACACATACAAAACAATGCACCACGCCAAGTCCAGGCCCTGGTTCTTCAGTGATCCAATGTCTTGACACAAGGGCATCTCTCCCACTGTCTACTACTGCTCAAGGAGGCAGGATAACCTTGCCTCACCTCCCTCATCTGGCAATAGAGAATATCCCAGGAATACATCTTCATTCAAAGGGAAAAACTACAATGAGCCTATCAGATATTCTCCTAACCCTCAGTCTTCTGCACATCCTCCCAAGCCCTGCTGGGCTGGTACGAACGACCTCGAGTCACATCTGACCACAGTCAACAGTTCCCAGCATGGATTTATTGTGTTGAGGTTTTGCAATTGTAGAAAATAATTAAGGTTTTCAAAAGCTTGTTACAGATTTCGGATTCTGCAATCTAGACACAAAAATGAAATTAGCAGATAATGGCTCATTTTATAGAAACATAAGCCTAATTAAGCCTGCAGTGACATCTTTGTAAGTTTGACAGTAGCAATCCTTCAGGATTGTATCTTTAGAAGACATTAGTCAATCAGGATGTTTTCAGATCTGTTTGCAAAATTTTACTGACACTGTGAGTCTGATGATAATACAAAGTAGAATGTGTTATTAACTTCTGTGAAAACATTATTTATGCCTATCTATCTATCTCAGTGCTAACAAACATGACTAGTGAGTACAGACTGCAAACATATATGTAGAATTATAGAAAAATACCCACATGCCTGAGTACTTGCTTGAAGAGTTTCTTTCCTAAGGAGAGGTGTCTCACCAGTGTTCACCTTTCATAATGCTGCAAAAAGGACTGTGACTATGGCTAGCTAGCTGTTCAGGCTATCCACTAGAAAACACATTCAAAGTCTAAACATTATTTTCAAAGTCTAAAAATTAATTTTAGATTTAATAAAGACTGTTTTTTTCATTGCTTTGCTACTTTGTGAGTATATAAGCTTTCCTACAGTAATGTTATATGATTTGATTAGACTAAAGAACAGAAGAACAAGTCAGCCTTCATCTAACCATCTAAAATGTAGTGGTGTGAACAGAGTTAGAGCTAGCCAGTAGCAACACAAAGGGCAATTTTGTTTCAGTAGCTGGGGACCTGTGTGAAGCACATACCTGCTGCATCATAAGCTTCTCAAACTCCTCCACAACCTCTGTCAAACTGAGCCACTTGAACCCAGGGAGAAGTCCAATGATGCGGCTGCCCATCTTCATGAGAAACAGATCCATCTGGACTTGGTGGACCAGCCCAGGGTGCAGTACCTGCACAAGAATGAGCAGTGGCAACATCAACCCCCCAGACACTCCAACGAGCTCAAGTGATACATTTCAAATATTCAGAACCCAGCTTATTAGAATGGGAGGCAACCAGCTTCCTTGGCTAAGAAGCTGACTTCCTCAGAAGAAATTCACATTTTGCCATTGATTCGGTTATAGAGAAACATTATATCATTGTCAAATACAGTGTATCTGTGCTGGAGACTACAGTCTCACCCAAAGACATTTTCCACCACTTTCAGTCTCTTCTCCCTGTCCCTGATTTGTATTTGAAGCTGCTCAAATATAAGGTTTCTTTAAATAAACTTTGCTGGAATGCACTTTTATATGTTCCAGATTTCTTCATCTGAGCAGAGAAGGAGGTTTGCTGTCTGGAAGGTGCAACCAACATTAATACTAATTCTTTTAATGTAAATTGGGCCCTTGGAGCCATTCCTAGTAACCACATGCCTCATCAAATCTTGAGCTCTCCATTTGGGAAGAGCTGGGGCCACTGCAAGCGTGGATTGTGGCTGGCTGGAACAAAAGCACCGAGAAAGGACACCAAGACAGACAGCATCCCTTCTTGTTCTACCTGGCCCTAGCCAGCTACTCCTCTCCATGGGAGTTAAAATCTGATGGACCTCATCCAGCACGCTCCATTTTCATACATCTACCATTCAGGCACATGACTTACTTTAATGGCTACAGGCATGAGATGTCTGGCTGATGACATATTTGCGCTCAGGAGTGTCTTGGCCCTCTGCTCCATAGGGGACATCCTACTCACGGGACTTCCCTGGGAGCAGTCTGCAGAACTCAGTTCCTCCCTGCTCCTCTCATCCTGTATCTCCTTGCTCTTCCTCCTTGTCAGCCACCCGAGGAGACCTCTAAAGCCTGACACTTCCCACGCTTCAAAGGCGGACCTGAACTCCGAGTGTTGCTCCAGCTCCTTGGCCCGGGAGCCGGCAATAGCAGCGAGGTCAGCATAGGCTTTATACACCTGGGCAACGCAGCCCGAGCCGACCGGCTCCCGGCTCGGGAACTTGAGGATGCCCATCCAGTCCTCACCGAAGGCCTTCCTCAAGAGCTCGTCGGTGTGGCCCCATGGGTGTGGGCTCACCTTGACGTGCAGCTTGGAAAATTCATCACAGAAGGCCTCCGAGAAGAGGTCCCTGCGGGTGCTGGCCCACTGGCCCAGCTTGACACACGTGGGGCCGGCGGCCTCGGCCGCCCTGCGCAGCAGCCGCAGCCACCGCGCGCCCATGCCGGGCCACAGGCGGCTCAGCGGGTAGAGCAGCAGCAGCGGCCCGAAGCGCAGCAGGAGCCCGCAGGCGCGGACACCCAGGCGCAGCACCAGCCCCAAGCGCCGCAGCAGCCGCCGGGGCGGCCGCTCCGCGCCGCGCTCCACCGCCCACGCCGGGCCGCGCTGCCCCGGCCTCTCCTTCCAGCCGGTCCCGGCGGGCACGGCCGCGGGCACGGCCAAG